>CAHIKZ030003205.1:2815000-2902500 GCA_903632075.3 Acanthosepion pharaonis
GACGTGAAACACATTTTATCGCGTACGAAGTAGATTCATGCCATCCTCATCAGAACGAAGCATCAACTGTTTGAAATATTCAGATTCCATTTTCTATACTGGCAAACCTTACTCTACTCTGCACCTTCATTTAATGTATATATATAAAATCCAGAAAGAGTTGGGTGCATGCCTTTCCTACAGCTGTTAATGCGAATAGAACACAAACAGCCTGAGCCAGAATTCTAATTCAGTCCGCCGATTCCATTTTTTTGTTTTTTTAATCATTTCACCCCAAGCAAGGCAATAAAATCAATTAGGCGCAAAGGTTTACTGATTGTAAAAGAATATGAGAAAAAAGAAAAATAGCATTATTAAGGAGAGATGACAATAAAAGAATATGATTTAAGACAGAAGATAACGATTGACATTGCATTTCAATTTTTGAAGATCAAAGATGACTGGAAAACAATAGATTTCTACAAGAGTGTGAAAGAAGAAACTATTAGCATAAAACTTACCTGTACATCTAGAAATGGCGACTGTAAAATACTGAAACCTAACTGCCAATCTAGTACTGGGCTTAAATTCGTAAAGTCGAGGTAGCAAAGAGGACAGCTCATCAGAATAAATACCATGAAAATATTTATAGAAAAGACACAGAAAAACTACGTTACAGCAGTGGGAAAGTAACTGAGACCAAGATGCCACGTCAGGACCAATAAAATTCTTCTTTATATTCTGACATTTATATTTTATTTATATTTATATTTTATTCTGCCAAACGTTATTCTTTCTTGGTCATCTGCATTTAGTACATTTATCGAGTTTAAAATTGTCCAAAACGTGTAACAACATAATTATCCTACGCACAAAATGTTTAATATTTAAAAAACAACTAAACTATTTGAGTTTAGTTTTCAGAAGACGTTTAGCCATCTTGACACCATTTATCGTAAGAATCCCTGAAAGAAAGAGAACAGGTTAAAATCGCTTTGTGTCAGACCTACTGTCTTCCCAAATAAGCAATGGTGAGAGGAAAAAAGATCATTCAGGCCTTCAGTAATGGTACCAACATTCATACTCTGGATTCCATCAAGAATATTATCGTCCATTCAAGAACCGTCAAGGTAGCGGTAAATAACTTTTAAAAACAGGGAAGAGTAGAGGGGAAAACCGAACCAGGATGTCACAACAGGAAAAAGGACCATCAGGTTAAGTTAGAGCTAAAGAGATTAATTAGAAAAATCCAACTTAATCCATAAGACATTTGGCACATAGGGAAGGAATTTCAGCTATGACAGTCCAAACTTCAGTGAAAAAGACTTGAAAATTAAATCATACGTGAAACCTGTGAGGCACCTTGTTCAGGACAGAAATATCATCTTGAATAAGTTACAAAATGATCCTAAAATAACATATATATATATATATGTGTGTGTGTGTGTGTGTGTGTGTGTGTGTGTGTGTGTGTGTGAACTCAATTTAACTCCTTCGCGTGCTCCCGATCCTTAGCTATAATTAATGTCATTTTCGTTTATGATCGATTTCTGTTAATCTTTTTTAGAAATTCTGAGTCCAATAGTGTTATAAAAAATTCTGAGAATTCCAGCAAGATATCTTTAATCGTTTCTAAGATACAACGGTTCAAACTTAATCTAACAATTGGACATTATTTTTTTACACGATTTGGACAATTTTGCTGTTACTGTTAAATAATAGTTTAGCGGTGATTATTTTTTACAGAAATGTATGCAGTTGACCTTTGAGGTCAGATACTGGACGAAATCATAAAGGAAATAGATTTTGATTGTCTGAACGAACGTGGGAATGATAGAGATATAGAAAAGGTTTTCGAAGGGTTGGTTCTTACACGTCGAACAATGTAGGAATGTTCCTATAGTCTTTGGAAACTGCTCCCCAGTGAAAGGGGCAACCCCCACTGAATAGTTAGAGATGTATTTTGTCAACGTAAATAAAATAGTCAAGTTAAAATTCCCCTTGGTGATGTGTTTCTAACTCTGAACCTAACCAACTAGCAATCAGCGGCCGTGAGAGAAGAATGCAAGTTTATTATCGAGCGATCACCATCGTCCCAAGACCCCATCCTACCAAGGAGCTATACAACATTATATCCGCTATATAAAAATACAGCGAGAGGTGGGGAATTAACAGAAGATAACTGACATCCATTAGACATGGCACGTGGAACTAGAACAGTCTACCCCAGTGAGCGAAATAAAAAACATTCCAACCACCTGAAGAAGGCCGTAGCGTACAACGGCCGAAACGTTGTGATAAACATGGCGACAAAGATGAGGACAATAGTTCACATAATGTAAATAGTGTACATAAAAATAGAAATATAGACAGATACTGAAAGGCCGAAACGTTGTAATAAATATGCCGACAAAAATGAGGACAATAGTCCGAATAATGTAAATAGTGTACATAATATCACATCTCAGAAATATAGACAAATAATAAAACTGTTATATAGGAATAAAGTGTCGCTGCCGACACTTGAGTTTGAACATAGAACGCCAGTGAGCAAACACGGGCGATCCCATTATTGAATTAAGCTGACCTCGTAACCACAGAGGAAACGCATATGTAGAAGATAGCGTGACGTCCAATTGATCGCTATTCCTATTCTATCCTCTATCACTATACGGACCACTATTCTCTATTATATTTCCTGTAATATTTCTCTATACTGATCACTATTCGGTGGATACTATTCGAGCGAGTATTATCGAGTAAGTACTATTAGTGCGAGTGTTATTCGAAGGCGTCTGACACCAGTATTGTTCAACAGCGTTACTATAGTTGTATCTGCGATTACAAAGTCTCTACTACAACGAGCATTACAAAAGTGACAACGAGTATTCGTTGACATCACAAAAGTGAGAACGAGTGTTCGCTGACATCATAAAATACGAAATAAAAATAAAGAACAAAATTAAATATAATACGAATGTAATAAGTTGATACAAATAGTCACTGTTGCCATATCTGCATCTTAGAAACGTCTGTTACGTTCTTTAGAAATTAAGCGTGTATAAAAATAATAATTTTAATTTATTTTAGTGAAAATTATGGCTGAATATAAAAGGCACATTCGATATTGTTTCATATTGAATCTTGGAAAAGTTACAGGTGAAGCTAAGGAATGGATCGTTAAAACTGCAGCAGAAGCTAAAGGATTGATCCTTAAAGGATTGATCATTAAAGGATTAATTGTTAAAGGATTGATCATTAAAGGATTGATTGTTAAAGGATTGATCATTAAAGGATTGATCGTTAAAGGATTGATCATTAAAGGATTAATCATTAAAGGATTGATCATTACAGGATTGATCGTTAAAGGATTGATCATTAAAGGATTGATCATTAAAGATCGTTAAAGGATTGATTGTTAAAGGATTGATCATTAAAGGATTAATCATTAAAGGATTGATCATTAAAGGATTGATCGTTAAAGGATTGATCATTAAAGGATTGATCATTAAAGATCGTTAAAGGATTGATTGTTAAAGGATTGATCATTAAAGGATTGATCGTTAAAGGATTGATCATTAAAGGATTAATCATTAAAGGATTGATCGTTAAAGGATTGATCATTAAAGGATTGATCATTAAAGATCGTTAAAGGATTGATCATTAAAGGATTGATCATTAAAGGATTGATCGTTAAAGGATTGATTGTTAAAGGATTGATCATTAAAGGATTAATCATTAAAAGATTGATCGTTAAAGGATTGATCATTAAAGAATTGATCATTAAAGATCGTTAAAGGATTGATTGTTAAAGGATTGATCATTAAAGGATTAATCATTAAAGGATTGATCATTAAAGGATTGATCGTTAAAGGATTGATCATTAAAGATCGTTAAAGGATTGATTGTTAAAGGATTGATCATTAAAGGATTGATCGTTAAAGGATTGATCATTAAAGGATTAATCATTAAAGGATTGATCATTAAAGGATTGATCGTTAAAGGATTGATCATTAAAGGATTGATCATTAAAGATCGTTAAAGGATTGATCATTAAAGGATTGATCATTAAAGGATTGATCGTTAAAGGATTGATTGTTAAAGGATTGATCATTAAAGGATTAATCATTAAAAGATATCCGTTCTCATGCTGTAAATGTCACTTACCATTGAACGATTATCTAGTACCCCCATTAACAAAAAGGAGTGAGGAGCTACTGCGTAAATATAATTCGTTACTATATAACGAGGTGAATAATGGATAATTTCCTCACAGATAAAGATTTAAGGGCAACAGGTATGTGGTTCTACAGAAGGATGCTGGGAATAACATGATCGGCACATGCAAGTAACGAGGAAGCTCTATGGAAAAATAGAAACAAAGATTGCTCTTGAACTTAGAATCAGAAAAATAATTTTCTGAAGTGCAGAATGAAGAAAGAGGGCTTGGAGAATTTGACACTCAAAAGACATATTGAGGCAAGACGGAAAAAAAACTAGTAGACAACCTAGCGAACTTGTGCAATGGATGTTGGAATAGGGAGGGAGAGTAATGCGAGAAACATTGTTAATAGCCACAAAGAATAGGATATTGTGGATAGCAATGACTGTCCACGTCCTTTAGGGACATGACACACAAAACAAGAAGCAAACAAGACTGTAAACTGTAATGGTTTTACACTGTTCTGCTCAATACGGCAAGAATAAAACTCATTGGGTGCCCTACTCTTGTAACTTTGTGGTAGACTGATGTACGATAAGTAAATACATGTCGAGTGCCACACCGGGAAGCAATGATTAGGAAATGTCAGATTTTTACTTCTGTAAATGGGATTCTCACTGCGTATCTTATATTTGCGGGCTTATATCAGGCTAAAAGATTAATACTTAACCACTTCATCGGTGAGTTGGCTGTCCGTTATTCATAGGGACAGATTAGCGAGAGAGATTAAAAAGGGAAAATTATTCTGAGATCGCTATAAACGTTCGTTTCACTATCTAAAAATAAACACATTCATCAACTTTACTAAACAATTTATTATTTATTTTAAAAATGCCATGACTTTTCTGGGCGTAGGCGGTCATGGTTCTACACATTTTCTTTTATAACTTGTGAATTTTTAAGACCACTTGGGAAAGACAATGGAGTGGTTTCCTATTGCCTTCTCCAGGGTTTTGTAATCAGAGCTGTCCTTCTATTTAACTTGCTGTTAATCAATGCGGGGAAACCCAAGTCAATGCTGGAAAGCCTAGTCAATGCTGTTATTTAACTCTATTTATATTTATATATCGGATAGGGAGATAATAAATGGCTTTATGCCTTTTCTAAGGGCATTTTTGTGAAAGTGACCAACCTTGAATTAAATTGAACATCGCCTTAGTCGTATGGAATCCTGCATACTTGCCTGTCACCCCCTATGGGAAGATGCACTCTTCCCCAAATCAACCTTTAAGCAATCATCACTTCACTTTTCCAAACTCAACTTTCCATTGGTTAAAAGGACACAAAAATGTAGCAAGTTGAGACAAATCCTTTTTCCCACGCAGCTGTCTGGAGCCTATTTGAAAACCCAAAAATCTCTAAAAAAAAAAAAAAAAAAGAATCGCTCGACTTAATTCAAGTCAGTCAGACACTGAGTTTCGAGAGATGTCAGCAGATTCCACGCGTGGCAACACACTGACTCAATAACACTACTCATCAACTCAATACAACTCGCACTACTATTGCCGCGTGAAGAAACTTAACTTACAATTTACTAAAAAAGTAACATTATCACTACGAAATAGTAATTGTACATTTAATCAATTTTAGTCTATCAGTCAAAGGCACACAACTCTTCATAACTTGAATCAACACCTACAATTGTCACACACATACACACTATTATTTGAACTCACACAATTGACATTTTACCTTGCAGAAATCAAACTGTTTTAGTTTCACAAACAAACTTAAACCATCAACATTCATTCACCAAATCTCTGCATGGACACTCTTTGCAATCTTATCTCACTTGCCACGTTTAACAAGCAACCTATCATCACTTTGTGTATGTCAAATATATATATATAAATTCATGTTATTGTTGAAATCTAAACGCAAATTTTTATCGAAACATTTTAAAAAGACAAGCTTTGACAGCTCTCACAATAAAGTTATAAGCGATCTCTTTGAATGTAATAATGCTAAACATCCCTAATTCTATCCGATGACAAAAACAGAACGAAATATTTGGACGACAATAATACATAGACGCTGCGATTAAATAAACAATTCCACTCGTATTTTCTTTAAAAAACTAAAGAAAACTGATATTAAGAATTTAACATTTAAAACTATTTAGAATTTACTTTTGTTTCGAAGAAGAGATTGAAAAAAAAAGAATTGCTTAGTTATGTCGCTGTGAATGAAAGATATAAGAAATTAACGTTTACATTTTAAGAGCTTCGCAACATAAAATAAAACATTAATTTATAAAAGCTAATATCCCTTAATCTCCATCAACTGAGGAACATGATCTGAGAGTCCCCTGAAGAGTCAATGGAAAATATTCAATAAACTTATGAGGCATGCTTAAAGCCATAGGAACTCGTGTCCGACATTTACTGCCTTAAAACTTTTGATGCTTTGAAATCTTGTTTGACTGGACCACCCTACAACCCTGCCTCATTTCTCAATACAACGACTAGCTACGATACACAGATTATTAGCTAAAGACTCTTGTAAAGCTAACTCGGGAAATTTGCTAGTATTGATCTTAAATTCTATCCGATTGCTACATAGGCAGCCATTGGAGAAACCAGTCAATTTTAGACATTGAGGCCGGCTTTTTTGTCAGCGGATGAGTTATTTGACGCCATGTTCTGTTGAAGCCATTTAGTTTGGAACTGTTCTTGAAGAAGAACAAATTAGAGCACGCCATCTTAGATTTTAGTATAACAACTTCCGAGTATTGGCTGAAACAAAAAAAGTTAAAAACAGTCCTACAGTATGACCTTTTCTTAATCTGTTCAACATTAATCGGAATGTTTTGTTCATACTTACTCTCAGTGGATTTATTGATCCATTGTTTTGCAGCTCAACCTTCTTTGAATTCAAACATTTTTTCCTTACCAAAGAGCTTTTTTTTTTCTGATTTATTATTTTTATTTATGTCAATGTCGTCTACGCGGTTGACCTGTTCTTCAACCTCCAGAAGTCCGACGATCTTTTAAACCGACCAAAATTTGATTAAAACTTTTCATTCCCTTTTCTATTTATTTCCGTTTCTATCAACTACAGTACTTAAAAGACAATGTAAGTGAAACATCACTGTTTCAAAAGCATTTTATTCAATGCCTATTGCCTTATCTAGGACCTTAACCCATGAAATCTGATGAACTAACAAAACGATTAACCCCACCTCACAATGACGTGACCGAACCGAGATTAATTCATAATTAGCAAATATATCCAAAAATATGAATAACAGAAATCTCAAAACTTACATAAAGTAAAAAATTGTAAATTTATAAATTGAATATATTAATATCTATGTTTAAAATAAATGATCGTTTTGATATGAATATATTCTAACAAATAAAAATAATAACGATGTCAAATTTTACTTTCTCATTTATTTTAGATTCGAAATATTTTAGTCTTTTTCCTTGGATTATGTAAGTCTTTAAATATTCATTGATACAAAAATAGGGAAAGATTAAGATGAAAACAAATTCGACGGCAAACTTGCGAGTAAAAATGATAGAAAAATCTCACTGAAATGCCTTTTTAATGAAAGAATTGGTTAGATTTATGATTGTGGTGGCATGAAATTACTCTGTAGAAAGCGGAAAGAGTGAAAATTCTAAGCAAGTTAAAAAAAATAAAAGCTGGTAAAAAATTTTGAAAATTGATGCAAAATTTCTCAACGTCTGTATTGTAGAGAAATCTTTAAAAGTGTCTATAAAATTTATACAAATCTTCATTGCGTCCATAGAATTAAACTACTTAGACTTATTGACGGAAAGGTGATATTTTTTTATATTTTGGTGAAAATCATCACTGAAAGCAAATTCGACACTTAAATTTGGAAAAATGTGCAGGCGAAGCTAAATAGTAGTCACTGAAGGTTATATTGATGGTGCAGTAGGTGCAAGCACGTGTCTGGAACAATTTTCCATCTGTTAAAAAGATACAGAAGTTTCTGGACAATCTTATAACTTGGAAACTGAATGGATACTTGTAGAAAGCACCAGACACTGGAATCAATCAGTATATTTGAAGAAATCATTGGAAAAATTTGATTGCTGATTACGCAACATGATTAAATGAAATCGCAAATGTGACACAGAAATCAATCATGGAGATGGAAAGGGAAGTTCTTCTGCAATCGTGTTAAGGAGAATTTCTTGTATATGCAAATTCTTCTCTGTCGTTGTCACATCAAGATAATCAAATCTTTTGTTTTATTCTCAAATAATTCGTCAAATTCAAACTGGAATCGTTCAATTATCATGCAACTGGTTTAAGGACATAGAAGGCTTGTAAAATACTTAAATGATTGAATAATAATGTTGTTAAAGTAAAAACTGTTGTCAACAAAACAATGGACGGTCATACTTTCAATGAAGCACCTTGCCTCGAACGTATATTGCGTCTAAATCTCAAACCCCTAATGGAACTCTTCTCGTATATATATATATATATATATATATATATATATATATATATATATTGAGACATGTTTCATTAAATAATATAGTTTTTGTCCTTTCATATTGTCGGATAAGCTTAATAACATTATCATTGAAAGACGAAAGGAAATCACCATATTGATACATGTTTAAATCCAATCTAAGCTTTCGGCTTACATAAGCTATTATCAAAGATGACAATTACTTTTCAATTTCTTCCGCGTCTCGTATGCACGAGTTAGTCGTTGCTTTGAAATTTTTCATGCAACAAAAAAAAATTATTGTTTCGTCCGTGTACTGGTCGATCTCTCTCTCTCTCTCTCTCTCTCTCTCTCTCTCTCTCTCTATATATATATATATATATATATATATATATATATATATAGAGAGAGAGAGAGGAAAAGAGGAGAGAGAGGGCGCTTTTATTAAATCTATGAGGGTAGAGTGTTGTCGTTTCTCTGCCCATGTCTAAGATGTATCTCGACTAGTTCTTATTTTATTACTAATCAGTCATTTTGCCTCCTTGGATTCAGTGGAAACAAGTCGAACAATAACTGAATAGTACTTAAAACAAGAACTAGAAAAGATATCACTAAACATGGACAGTAGAAAAATAAAAATAAAGGGTTCAGTTCGGAATTTCCTGTCGGTTACCTAGATCGATATACACCTCATGAAGGCCGGAGAACACAATGGCCCAAACGTGAGGATAACAACAACAAAATTGAGGTCAATAGTGTAAAGAAATATAAAAAAAACAAAAAAATATTTTTCCCCGTTGGATTTACTGTAAATTATTACGGAGATGGCCGTAAATATACATCTTCTGTCACTATTTTATGAGGTTATCTTAACCTGGTACAAGTATATCGAATATGACATCAATCTCCCTACATTGGCATTTGTCTGCGAAACCGTAACGGGCAATTACTCTGTTTTTTTCTTTGAGCCTAACTTCGGTGCGAATGTATAATTGCAGATTATTATTTTTTTCTAACCAATCATCAAAAGAATACAGATTTTCTAGCCAATTATCAAAAGAATACATATTTTTTAACCAATCAGAAAAAATAAATACATTTATGTTCAATATACAAGTCTTTCACCTCTTACGCATTTATAATGAGTTAAAAATGGTAACCAACTTTCAGCTTTTTCAATCATTGATTCATTTTCTTCCAAGTTTATACTGTATGTTTTTTACCTCACATTCATATGTTTTAATTTCGGCCATATTTGTAACGCTTTGCCTTCGTCACACATTCAACACAATCTGTCGCAGTCTATTTATCTGCTGCTTTCTTCACACGCACGCATATAAAGAGATTGCTTTGAGCGAAATGATCATTTAATAGACTTTATTTTGTTTACTTCTCCGTTCAAATATCACCTGTAAGTTTTATAATTACAGGCACAATAAAATCAGAAGCCTTATCTTTTGAAAACCGCTAACAACAGACGTTGTTTATTAAATAAAATGACTTGATGTTTTATCTTAAAAACACCTTCTGCAATTTTTGAATATGTCTGACTGCAATTCTTCTTCAAGTAGTTTTTAATATCTACTCCTAACAAACTGTAAACAAAAGTCGCTCTTTAACCATTATTCCAAGTCGATATACTTTCATATTCACCAATCAATGAAGGATATTACTGGAATAAAAACAGACATTATTGACACGAAAATAGAAAAAGAAAAGGAAAAAATAAACCGAATGAGTTAACCGGTTATCGCTCCTCATTCATCAGAACTCGATCGGCGAAAATAAATAAAATTCTACCGATTAAAAAAGAATATGAAAACAAAGAAAAATTAAAACCAACTCCATAACATAATGTAACGAATATATTTTTTCATAAGCAAATCACATTAAGGCCACAAAACCAACCCTTCCTTTTACATAGGCATGATTGTTTTGAGTTAGTAAAATAGTTTCCAGGATTTTAGATGGTGGCTAGAATGCCATCTGCACAGAACACGGAATATGTCAACGCAGAAGGATGTAGAACATTCTCGATTTTATTCATCCCGATTCTTCTCCCATTGTATTCCATTGCTAAGGAAGATTCTCCTTTCAATGTAATAAAATCCCGAGAGGATGCTTTCTCAATTACTATGAAAAAAAGAAATTAAAAAAAAAAACAACTCATGTCTCTCTGACAAATGGATAATAATAAATCATGCGATCAGTGATTAATGAGAAAATGAATTCAGTAAATATGTAAAAACAGAAACATGGATATGTCTTCTCACCGGATTTATTCAATGTTTACAGTGAGATGATTCTGGGAGACTCAGAAGTCTTACCAGAATTCATTATTGGCAGTCATAATCTTAACAACATCAGCTATGCAGATGACACAGTATTGATAGCAGGCAGAAAAGTAATTACAGGAACTCCGACTGAAGATAGTAAAGGAAAGCGTGAAAAATGGTCTAAACATCAATTTTAAGAAGACAGGATCTATGGTTGTCAGCAAGGGGAAGAGGCCAAGTAAAGGAAAGCGAGAAGAAAGGACTAAACATCAGTTGTAAGAAGATAGAATGTATCGTTGTCGGCAAAAAGAAGATCCCAACATGCAAATTACAAATTGGAAATGACCAGTACAAAAATTTAAATATCTAAGAAGTGTTTTAATCGAAAACGTAAAGTGTGACTTCGAAATTCGAAGACGTATTAGGATAGCGAAAGATGCCTTCCAAAAGCTAAGAAAAGCATTAAGAAAACGGAAAAATCCATTTAGAAACAAAGAAAAGAGTACTTATATTTTTTTATATGGCTGCAAATGCTCGAAAATGCCCTCTCGGATAAAGAAAAGACTTCAGGCAATACAAATGTGGTTCTACAGAAAGATACTGAGAATATCACAGACTGAACATGTGAGCAATGGCGAAATTTTTTGAGATAATGCAATAAAAAAGTACACTTTTTAACATCAGAAAGAGACAATTGAAGTTTCTAAGGCAAATAATGGGAAAAGAGGGCTTCGAATGTATAATACTCACAGGGAATATTGAAGGCAAGAGGGACAGAGGAAAATCTATCTAAAGAGCTTGAGTAAATGGTTGGCAGAAAAGCAATTAAAAGAAAGAGAGAGAGAGCGAAATGATAGAACTTTACTAAGAGTTATAAAGGATGGGAAATTGTGGAGAGATATGGTCGCCCACCTCCTGGCGCAATGTTGAAAATAAAACCAGAGCCTGTTTGGGGTGGGGTTCTAAAGCATTTTCCATTTTGTGTCCTGTCGATGTAAAAGCAAACGTATGATCACCTCCAGGAGAGTAACTCGTTACGTCTTCTCATGCGAACATTCTCGGCTGACGTGGAAAGACTATATTGCTAGGTTCATTGCTAGGTCAACTGCTAAGAAAGTTCGTTCACTGTGTCCTAAGAGACAATTTTTTTCTCTCCAGAATCTCTCTTATATATCTATATATCTGATATTCGTCTACACGTAGAATATTGCTGCCATATATGGTATGATGTTCCTACTATATATTTAAGTGATTTGATATACATCTGAGGAAGACCAGCGGGTACAACGGCCGAAACTTTGTGGTGACAACAACAAAGATGAAGACAATAATTCGAATATAAATAGTGAAATAATGATAATTCCTCATCCAAGAAGTTCAAACAAAAAATCTCACTTAAGATTAAATTTTATCATTGTCTTGGGGATAATTTCAATTAATTGCATGCAGTTCCTCAAAGACATAAACTTACTGTGCGTCTTGATCTGAAAGATCTAATATCGGTGTACCGATGAGTCGAATAACACTTCCTCAACATCTGCAATTATTTTTTTAAAGAATTCACGACAAGCACTGATAAGGCCACTAAGACGCAAGGGATACTGGGAGTGAAAGAGTAAAAGAAGGCTTTAGAAAGAATCGAAAAGCCAATCCTAAAACAGAAGACAAGAGATAAACCTCAACTCTTATTCAAAAGACCTGGGAGGAGTGTGAACCGGGCATCCTTATATCTATTTCCAAAAAGAATCTAGATGTCATGTTAAAAAATCGTTTTAATCTTGAAATCTAAAGTCCCTTCTTGCTCGTATTCCATTAAAGACACGCTTCTCTGCCATTTAAATTGGGATTCCTGAGAAAATTCAACATTCTCCATCTCATTACTAATGTCATCTACAGCAGACCGTTCTTTCATTAGGGACAAATTCTCCTGAATGCGTCCATTGATCTACAAATAGCGTTTTGCTTTGACATTGAAGAGATTTATGTTAGAAGCCAATGGACCAACCACCGTTACTCATTCATTCACGGAGAATTAATTCAGAAATTCGTTTTATGTTAGTTGATCTAAAGATATCGTTAAGATGAACAAATTTCATTAACAGATAAAGAACGAGAAGTCAAAGAGTCACACACACAAATACCGTCTCACACACACATACACACACACACACACATATATGTATGTGCGCGCGCGTGTGCGTGTATATATATATACATATATATATATATATATATATATATATATATATATATATATATTATGAAAAGGACAAAGTCCGACAATTATTTTTAAGACATTTTTTTATGTTTAAACATTCTTTTTATAGATACAAATATTTAAGTAAATGGTCTGTTTATAATAAACTGTATTAAACAACATTTACCGGAAGACGAATATTTTCTATGAAAATTTCTCGGACATTCTGGACGGTAAATGTTGTTTAATACAGTTTATTATAAACAGACCATTTACTTAAATATTTGTATCTATAAAAAGAATGTTTAAACATAAAAAAATGTCTTAAAAATAATTGTCGGACTTTGTCCTTTTCATAATGTGTGACGTCATTTGTTTACATTTGGATACGCCATGAGCAGATATGAATGTACGTGAGAGATTCATGGAAGGTTGTAATTTAAAGACAGTAAATTCGACTTTGCTAACCGAACGCTTCTCTGTAGCCAAATCGGTTAAGGCTCGTCAAGCTAAATGACGGTTCCGTATAGGGTACAGGTTCGAATCTTGTCGGAAGACGAATATTTTCTACGGAGATTTCTCGGACATTCAGGCCGGTAAATGTTGTTAATACTGTTTATTATAAACAGAGCATTTACTTAAATATTTGTATCTATAAAAAGAATGTATAAACATAAAAAATGTCTTTATATATTACTTCAAACCGTAAGAGAAACCACCGTTTCATCGGATGTTCTTTACCCCCTCGGTCAGGAAGAGCATCAGAATTCAGCAAGGGTCGATTTTTTCCTTTTTAAGGAAAGCACATTTCTTCATTTCAGATTATTTTTTCGCTGACAATCGAAAAAAACGGTGCTTCTCTTTCAAATGTGAGTATATATATATATATATATATATATATATATATATATATATATATATATATATATATATATATATATATATATATACTTCAATATACATATATATATATATATATATATATATATATATATATATATATATTTGTGTGTGTGTGTGTGTGTGTGTGTGTGTGTGTAAATATTTGACATTGAGGTCAAACTCAGCGGCGACAATCTGTTTCATGCTTAAACGCAATCTTTCAAACCATCTTGGCCAACTTGGCATTTAAGTATGAAAAGCTGGGTCTCAATGTCTACTTTTATATTTACATGCACTCCAACGCTGATACTGAACACTTTAATCTTTCTCTTACACTCTCTCTCTCTCTCTCTCTCTATATATATATATATATATATATATATATATATATATATATATATATATATATTTGAATAAACAGCTCCCAAAATAGTCTCCTTAAGATTACAGACTGGACAATAGTGCTAGATGCTTATCATCTTGGACTTGCCTGGGTGTATAAGGGTCCCTATTATCAAGCATTACACTCACAGATCCCCTGATGATTGCATGAAGGCATATGAAACTGGCCGTGGTGGCCGGTCACTGCCCACTTAAATTCTGATTTAAATCTCTACGATTTAATATGGCATACAGCACTTTTTACCTGTGTGCAATCTTAATCGGACTTTTAGGCAGCTGCTTATTCTTGGATCGAGGTAAACTGCTCGAAATCAATTGGTCGACAGTAAATTTCTCGAAATCAATTGATCGAAAAATAATTTCTCGAACTATCAATTGCTCGAAAGGCAGATTGCTCGAAGTAATTTCGAAACTCGAAGACCACGTAAACTGCGCCGTCTCACGACACGTCAACGGAGTTGGATATAAAAGGATCCACAACACTCAACTTAAGCAGTCCTGATTTTTGTTTTCTATATTTGTTTTCTGTTTCTATTTCAGTAATTTAGGAGATCTTGAATCCTAGAGTAAATGTACTCGTTCTTCAATTTTAACTGCTCAGTTAACAACAATAAAGTTGTATTATTTTATCTTATAGTAAATATTAAAAACAATGTAGTTCTATTTTTTTAACCACAGGTTTCGAGCAATCTGCCTTTCGAGCAATTGAATGTTCGAGAAATTATTTTACGAGCAATTGATTTCGAGCAATTTACCGGATACCCTTTTTCTTATTGCCATTAATTTAATGCTCTCTCATGACTGACTTTAAGGGACCGATATTGTCGAGCACTTTTTGCACTTTTACCGTGGCCCTATTGTTCCACATGACATTGAACACTTTTTGTCGCAAAGTTGTACCATTATTAATGTTTTTGTTTTTAATTAATTATGACTTTTGATTGGTGTGGGCATGATATATCATCTTGGCCATACCTTGAAGTAGAGAAGTTCCTATATATACACAAACAGTCCCCAACCACCTGATGTAACAGCAAAAATTATCCAAAACGTGTAAAAGCAAAATTATTCATTTGTTAGATGACGATTTGAACCGTTATATCTTAGAAATGATTAAAGATATCTTACTGGAATTCTCAGAGGTTTTTATAACATTATTGGACCCTACTTTGAACAATAACAATGTATAATTACTCACCAAGCTTAACAAAAGAACCTTGATTAAATCGATTATAAACGAAAATGACATGTTCATCATTAATTAATCATAGCTAAAGGTCAGAAGCTCATGAAGGATTAAAATTATGTTCAAATATATATTTATCATTTCAGGATCATTTTCTAACTTATTCTAGATGAGCTTTCTGTCCTGGAGTAACAAGGTGCCTCACACGTTTCACGTACGATTTCATTTTCACTGCTCTTTGGACTGTTATAGCTGAAACTTCTCTCTCAAGTTGAAATCATGGTCCCTCCTCCTGTTGTGACCTCCCAATTCAGTTTTCCTCTCTACTTTTTCGTCTTTTTAAACTTATTGACATTTCTCTAGATGGTTCTTGAATGGACTTTGACTTTGATGTAAATGTGAGTTCCCTGTTGTGGACCCATAAATCACTTAGAAGTTTTCCATCAACGTTGACTCAAAAAAGATAGTAAATATCTATTGGTTTTCGTCCAACAAGACTTTGTTGTCCTTGAATAAACTTGTTAACAATATGTGAAGACGACTATCCACAAATATGGAATTACATTTTGCACAGCATCTGGCATGACTTCAGTGTGATCGTTTACGTAAGAAAACATTCTATGTAGAATCTAAAAGCGGTATGCGATTGTATCAAAAGTTGAGAAAAAGTGTCAAAGATTCTTTATCAACCCCACTTTACCTGTTTGGTCTGTGTTGGGAACCATGATAGATTAATGCACAAAAACAGGCTCTAAACAGTTAAAGCCAATTCAGTCGGGTTTCAATCCTAGCTAGAAGAAACCGGACGTCTAGCCACACTGATGAGCTGTGATACAGCGAAACAGTCTGTAGAGGAAGTGTGGGTTTGTAAACAGTGACTATTACAACTAATAAGACTCTTCGGTAAATCGAATTGAGTTTTCTCAGTCACTGCTTGTTTATCTAAAAATAAATACACTTAAATCCACCTTCATCTCTGCAGTGCGCCAACGGCTTAGTGGTAGAAACCCGACTGACGCCAATTCAGTCGGGTTCAGATCCTAGCTAGAGGCAATCGGACGTCTAGCCACGCTGATTAGCTGTGATACAGCGAAACAATCTGTCTGTGGATGGCTATATATATATATATATATATATATATATATATATATATATATATATATATATTGATAATAATAAATATGTGTATATATCAACATTTATTTGTTTAAACGTTATTTTTAAATGGATACTCATATTTGAGTAAAGGTTCTGTTTTTATTTGTTTATTAAACAGTATACTTATATATTTTCATCTGCCGGCACGACTATTCGGGAAATGTTGTTAGAAAAATATGCGTCCTCCTATAGAATTCGAACCTGTGTCCCCTGAGAAAAACATAATTAGATCTGACGTACCTTAGAACACCTTGGCCACGTAGGACCTCCCTTATCAAATCCTGCTGAATTTCCCGAATATTCAGGCCGGTAGATGTAAATAAATAAAAATACTGTTTAATAAATAACTAAATACAGGGCTTCTACTCAAATATGTGCATCCATTTAAAAAATAATTTTAAACTAATAAATCAAAAAAGTCTGTCGGATTTAATCCATTTTCTAATATATATATATATATATATATATATATATATATATATATATATATATATATATATATATATATATATAAACCAAAACCACAGACGTTTTCCACTGTCTTAAATCCGACCGTATGCATCCCTCACTAGTGCCTTTGTAATAGACAAACTTAATCAGAGTATATATATATATATATATATATATATATATATATATATACATACACTATGATTAAGTTCGCATGTTACAAGGCCACTAGTGTGGGACGCTTAGGGTCGGATTTAAAACAGTGGAAAACGTCTGTGGTTTTGGCTCCTGGTTAATTAATAATAATAAATACAAAACTAATTTAATACTACACAAAGACACACGTGTAGACGACACACAGTGAAGATAAAAGACATTGTCGCGGTAAGAATCTGCGAGACTATATAATGCTTGATAAAAGCGCGAAATAGCGATTAAATTTTTTGAAGCTCTCATCATATAACGCTCGATAATTAGTAATTAATTATAATACTATTGTCTCATTAGTTCGATTCTTACTGGGTGTCCTCTCCTTTGAGCTTAGCGCCATAATTAAGCTAATTAAATAACTACAAAAGAAAACTTTAAAAAATTTAATATGTTCTAATCCCTAAAATTGTACTTTTATGTAAACGATTTTATATAAAACATTTTTCATACGAAAATAAGGCTATCTTTTGCGTCCCGATTCGGTAAAGAAGGCAAGTTTAAGTTTGGGATTAGGAATATCCATGAATTTAGACTCCAAAGTCAATCTTTGTTATAAATTAAGACCCAATCGAGCTTACTAATCAAAAGACCACAATTGCAAGGAACTTGTAATGACCTCCTATACTAGTTCGTTAACTATTACTGTACAGCTTAATCTGGCAGAATGCCAAAAGTATAAATATGTCGTATGAATCGACCTCATTACAGTAATACTAGTCTACTACTCTAGCTTGTTAGCCATTACCCGAGAGTAAGGTGGATAGTTAATTACAAAGCTTAGTTTAAGACACTTAGTAAGGATCACACTCATTTCAGTAGTAATGGTTAACAATTAGCCATGGCGAGACGCCATAATTTAGGCCTCAGTAGATATCTAAGCAAATGAAGGAAGCAGTCGAAGACAGGAAACATTTTTCTTTCTTTATAATATTCGTCTGCCATTTTACAAGTAAAGACTCGAACGAAAAACGTTCAGACACCTGGAAGTTATGCCCCTTTGATGTGTTATTAATGTAAAAAATGATTTCCGTCGAAGAATACAAGGCAGACTAACTGGAGTTTAATACTGAATGTCTCAATGAACCAACAAAACTCGCAGATGGAAGCAGCAAAGAAATGCGTAGACTAGTCTCTTAATGCCATCATCCACACAGCAATGTCGTTTGTAACGTTGTTTTATGCTTATTGATTTCGCCATACTTTCTTTCTGGCTTAGCTCCCTAGCTTACAGATATATATATCTGTAAGCTAGGGAGCTAAGCCATTTATCATTGTAAATCACTTGCTTCTGTCTCTTTCTCTCTTTTCTCTCTCTCTCTCTCTCTCTCTCTCTCTCTTACTGTCTCTTTCTCTGTCTCTTTCTCTGTATATATATATATATATATATATATATATATATAAAGAGAGAGAGAGAGTGAGAGAGAGAATCTGGTCGCTCCCTTCTCCCACCCTGTTTTTTAACTTGTCCAGTCCTGAAAGAAAAAATCATTTCTAACTCCCCCTATACTTAATTCTTCCTTCTTTCATTTCTTTCCCTCCCTCTCTCATTCCATCCTCCCCCTCCTCATCTCTTTCTCTCTCTCTTTCGCCTTTAGGTAATCTTTTTTAAAACCTAATATTAAAATTTATATTTCTCTTTCTTCCTTTTTTAATATAAAAACTTTTTTTTCTTTTTCTTTTTGTCTGAATAAATTGAACTCCATTTATTAACAAAACGCTGGTCTGAAGAGATGGATGTAAAGTCCACGAAATAAATTATAACCAGATAGATTTTAAGGATTCTGCACTCGTGATATATATATATATATATATATATATATATATATATATATATATATATATATATATATATATAAAAAAAGAAAGAACAGTAAGATATATAATCCAGTGTTCTTATTGATATTTTTTATTTTTATTTTTACAAAACAGTGCTCAATGTAAATTTACAGAGCATAAATACTATAAATAAATATGTTTTCTTCGTTAAACAGTAATAAAAATTCAAAAACCGAAGCTAAAAACTTTAAATTTAATTATATAGTTAAATTTAAAGCATTAGTTCTGTTTCATCTTCAAGCGAATTTTGGAATAACTTATTTTTAAATTTACTAGGTTTTAAACACACATAAATTCATAATTTCCTGTTTCCAAGGATACAGAGAAATCCAATCATTCAGACAGGGGCGGTAGAGTGTTCATTTTTATTAACTATTGTTGTATCAATTATGAGTTACATTCGAAAAAGAGGTTAAGTTTAGGGAGGGTAGGGGTGTATTTTTCAACGATTTCTGGCATCCGTTAAACTCATGTCGTTTGGTTTTGTTTTTTTATTATTATTAACGACAAAAAGTTTTTCGGCATTTTTTCCCGTTAAATTCGTACTTGTATACTTAAAAGATTTTTCTAATCGGGGTGTTTGGGTTAGAATACGTTACATGTAACTACAATTTTAAAATATTATTTTTACTCTTAATTACTATTAGACTATATTTCTTTTTAAAACAAGTAAATGTAATAGAATTACTTAAATTATTTAAAAATTAATACTTACATATAAAATATGAGTATGTATATTACCAGCTCCCCTTTTTTTATAAATATTATTTTATTTTTAAATATTATTTAAGGAAAATTTTTGACAATGATGGCAAAGAATAGCTATTTCATTTCTTTGATTCAGTAGCTTTTTATGTTTTATAAACTTAGTAATATATAGTTTTTCATGTATGCACAAAGGACATGGGTTATTAAATGACCTACATATTCTAGCTTTTCTTATTAATATATATATATATATATATAGTCTACCATTCGAATATTGCTGCCACATGTAATCCGGTGTACCTGCCATATATTTAAAGATCTTTGATAAAATCCAAAGAAGAATCAACAATATTATCGGCGCTGTTCTGGCGCCTCGGTTTCAGTCTCTTTGCCACTACCTCCCTCTGCCTTTTCTATAAATATTTTCATGGTAATTGTTCGGATATTCTCTTCGCTGTGTTACCAGGAACTTATGAATTTCAGCGCAATACTAGACTAGACTGGCGACGAGGTCTTATCAATTTACAGTTGAGTTGGCTAGATGCAACCGTAAGTTCTATGCTAAGAGTTTCTTTCCTCACACTTCTCGCTGGTGGAAATCGTTTCTGGCTCCATGCTTTCCAGTCAACTTTAATCTTCAAAGATTTAAACGCAATGTCAGTTTCTATTTAATGTCCCCCCCTCCTGATTACTCTTCTTTTGTTCTCGTTTTCTAATACTTCCACGCTCCTTGTGTCTTAGTGGCATTACTGTCTTGCTTTTGGGTGGGTATATGTATTGGACTTTTTTTGTTCATATCTATTTATATCTCTCTATATATCGATGCATATATCCTGAAATGTTCATATCTATCTATCATTTTTAAATCATTTCAAGGAAGGCAATAAAGCCAATAGGATGCAAGGGATTACTGAGTGTTAGATAATATAGGAAAACTATCATTGAGGTGACAGGAATATAAAAGAACAAGAATTAAGAAGACAGAAAATAACAATTGCCATTGCATTTAAATTTTAAAGATCAACGTTGACTGGGGAGCAAGAAGCCGGAAGATAGATCTATAAACTAGAAATGCGATAGAAGAAACTATTAGCATAGAATTTACGGTTACATCGAACCATTTCAAATGTAAAATGATGGGACCTTACCGCCAATCTAGTACTGCGTTTACATTCATAAAGTCTAGTTACCATAGCGGAAAGTTCATCAGAACAATTACCATGAAAGGATTTATAAAAAAAAAAAAAAACACTAAGAAGGTACGTTACGACGATGAGAAAGGAACTGAAACCGAGATGCCAGGTCAGGAACAATAACATTGCAGATTTTATCTATCTATCTATCTTTCTATCTATCTGTCTGTTGATTGAAGCGTGCTTGATATGTCTTCAGAGTTATTTACCGCAGAATTCGCTCTTGTTAGTCTTGAAAATATCTTACATGCCAACCATCCAAATGTATGCAATGCTTCTTTGACAGAATGGTGTATTTTGAGATGATGTTATAGGGAATATTAAAACCGTATTTCAACGTGATAACGTCAGTTCTTTATTCTTACTAAATTTTGGTCAAGACAAAAGAAATTCAAATCGGAGAAAATAGGCCATGGAAGACTGTGTAATTCTAATCTTTTACTAATCTGAGACGTGCAGCTTACACAGAAAGTTAGCATTCAAAATCTTCGTGTTAAGTGAGGCTCCAAAACTGACTACTGGCGACAATAGGAAATACATAACGTGATCAACAAGCAAGCAATTCTTTTCGATGACTGTCAGAAAGAAGGTAGTTTTACACCACTATTATGCTCTATAGGTTATGTAACGGTTAACGGCGAGAAAATGGAATCAGCAAACCGAGTTCAAATTCTAGTAAAGACTGTTACCTTTATCTGTACTAATGTCTTTGGGAAAGGCATGTACCGACCTTTCCACAGCTAAGGATAAATTAATAGAGCAGTCTGGGCACTTCAATCATGATAATGCAAACATTCTAGAAGGATTACTCTGGATTCATACCCGTGGCGAAAGCTACGGAAAATACTCCATTATATTTCCAAGAACAATCATTACAATGCACAGATATTAAAGAAAAGCAAGGGTTGGAGAGCCATGATCGCTTATGTCCTGAATGAACAGCACTCTAAACAGAAGTTTGGTTTGGTTTATTTAATGCAGACATAATTTGTAGGCTATGTTCGTATGAATAGAATATGTATTCTTTGTAAGAAATCAGTTTTTAGGAGATCAGATTTCATTGACGTATTTTTGTAAAGAGGGTTCTTGTCGAGAATTAAATGCATTGCTGATAATAATATTTTCCTCTTTCAAAAATGTATTGCTGGTATTTTTACTATAAAAATCTATTTTTATACATTCATAGTGTTTTGAGCCAATTTTGTGGGTTAACTATTTGCCCATAGATGGGACCCTAACAGGTGCTACCACCTCGGGTTAGGGAGGACCTGCGAACAACAGCAATTAAGAGGTGGTTCCACGATTCTTAAAATTTCTTGATCAGGAGACTTGCTGCCGAATGTAGTTTATCGTCATACCCGGGACGCTAAAGAGAAGAAAGACGTTTTTAATCATTTCACTCCAAGCAAGGCAATAAAGCCACTAAGATGCAAGTGGTTACTGAGTGTGAAAGAAACTGGGAAAACATTATTGAAGGGAAATAACAATAAAGAAAGTGGATTGAAAGATGATGATTGACGTTGCATTTAAATTTTTGAAGATTATAGCTGTTGACAGGAAAGTACGAAGCTGTTCCACGAGTGAGAAGTGCGAGAGAAGGCATTATTAGAATAGAACTTACGGTTACATCTATTAATTTCAATAGTAAGACGGTGAAACCTAGCTGCTAATCTGGTACTACACTTAAAATCCTGAAGTAAAGGTATCAAAGGTCTATTAGAGTAACAGCCAGTAAAATATTTATAGAAAATACTCAGAAAAATTACGTCTACAGCGAACGGAATGTCATTAAAGCCGAGATGCCAAGTCAGGACCAATAATATTGCAGATTCTTTGGTGGGGTGTCAAGAATTTTTAGATACATAGCCGAAATAAAAGACGACATGTGGCAAAAATATTCAATGCACGGATGAATGGTAGAGTGCAAGACAGGTTCAGGTGAGGAAGGTTTTCTCACAAGACACTTTGAAGCAACTTTCCTTGATATAACTTTACTCGATATAAGCGTTCCAATTCACATCAGAAAATACTGTAATCAGTAATCGACCTATTGGCGTTTATCTGAGATCTGAAATCGAATACTGATCGCTAGGCTAGTGTAGGAAAAACAAATGCAATTATTTCAATCATAAAGCAGGACATATAATATGTTCGTTTTTATACTAACTGTAATTAACTGCACTTTTCTCTTAGTGCATATGATATTGACAGATTGAAGCCATTAGGAATAGAGATGGAAATATCTTTGATCGAACGCTTCATCATTTTTGCTTAATTTGTTTATTCATTGACTGACGAACAATATTTCAGACTAAGGCTATTTGTCTACAACAATTACGAGCGTCCATATGTTTGAAAGTCATGTAAGAAACGTTGAATAAAATTGATTGGGATTCGTACAACGCAAAAGAAAATTCAACCTAATGGTGTACATTTACAACTGACGCGATTTGACAGAGAACGACAGCTGAAAATCCTGTCATTATCGAATGTAAATGATCTTGCAAAGCAATGTGTCTTGCGTCTGTAATTTTGAGACAATGAATAGTTAATTGCCAAAAGGATTTCTTCCGAATGGTATGTTCATCATTCTCCACTGGACAGCGCCTCGTTTTGATTGAAAAAATATCTGGAAAATCATTGGAATTTATGGAGCCAAGAATGTGTTGACCCCTTTGAATATAATTTCTGGGTCATGTCTCACAAAGCTTTCTCAGTTTTAATATATTCGGTTGCGTCCTTTACGAATTTGAACATGCCGGGCACATAAATAATAGATAACATAAGAGAATCTCATTTCAACTTCACGTTCAGAGATTCTTCATTCGAAGGTATCATGGATTTTACAAGGCGCATTAAAACCACAAAAGCCAAATTCAGCAAACAACGCACTCGCTTCTATTTCTTTTCTATACAAACGCGGGTGTCCCCCAGGGTTGTATCCGGGGACTTACGCTGTTTCTGATCTTCATTAATGACATTCCCGTTATCATCAGTTCCCGACTAGTTATTTATGCAGATGAAACAACCATTTACTCCTTCTTAGTAGCAAATGCGACAGATCAGACAAAATAAACCTGAGAACTGCTCTTCAAAAGGACCTCCAATCAGTGGTTAACTGGGCAAGAAATGGGTTTATAAACTCTAAGGCATCCCAAAAAAAACTCTGCTTTAATCTAATAAGCACAGACAACCTTTTATGCCAGCCATCGGCATGGCAGAAGTTAAACTCCAGAAGACCAATACACTAAGCCTTCTTGGCCTCACCTTTTCTACTGACCTGAAGTGGGGCGTCTATATCGAATCAATTGCTTCGTCTACTGGAAGATTCGAACGACAAAAAATTTGTTTCTCGTTCGAATCCATCTTGCACATGTATAAATCTGGTTTTTCCCCGCACATTGAATACTGTCGACATATTTGATTTGATGCTCCTGTTGTATTTCTCGAGATTCTTGACAAAATACAAAGAAGTCTTTGTAATGCAATCGATCCTAACCAGGCATCTTGACTTCAGTCACTTTCTCACCGGCTTCCCTCTGTCTTTTCTACAAATATTTTCATGGCAACTGCTCTGACCAGCTATTTCTTCAAGTACCTTGACTAGATGAATTTAAGCATGCTACTAGAGTGGTATCTAGGTTTCACTGTTTTACTGTTGAACTAACCAGAAGCAACCGACATTTTTACTCTAACATTTTATTTTCTTGCACTTCATAAATGTGGAACTTCCTCCCCTTTTCTTCCTTCTTTGTTAACTACGATCTTCTGTTTTCTCGAAATCTTTTTTTCATTTTTTGTCCATTCCTTAATCCTTACCATTCTCAGTCTTCTGATTCTCATTCACTTTCACACCTTGTAACCCTCCCCTGCGTTTTAATGACATTACCGCCTTGCTTGGGGTGAAATGATTAAAAAAAACATTTTTGCATTGTATTCAATTTGTGACTAAGTGCTGACTGGAGAAATCTTGGCATGGCCCATTTCCCCAGAATTAACCAAACATTATTTTTTTATTTTGTGTGTGTGTGTGTGTGTGTGTGTGTGTGTGTGTGTGTGTGTGTGTGTGTGTGTGTGTGTGTGTGTGTGTCTTCACAAAACAAGAACAAAAACAAGAACATAAGAGAGAGAGAGAGAGAGAGAGACTATGCAGTTCAAATTTCAATTAATGGTTCTTATATTCAGTTTTCACTTATACTTTTCAAAAATACATGAAGCTATCTATCCCTGTACTCTTTCCAATTGACGCATTCTTTGATGAACTTTGTTTCTTGAAATAATAATGACACTTTAACAGAACAGAAGGCGTGCTTTATAAATTCATTATTTCTTTATTTTCTTAAGATTTTCCGCAAAGTAACTTAACCGCTTTTAGATCCATGAAGATGATATTTGATCTTCTTTCAGAAAGCAATATCTCGTCTTGTTTCTGAAAAAGGGAAATATGGATATAAACGGAACCTAAAAATGTTCACGAAACATGTCAGTAACTCTAATCTGTTTGAATATATATATATAACCCGATCACTATATATATATATATATATATATATATATATATATATATATATATATATATATATAAATTAAAAGAAAAACAGACCATTTTAAGGCTCCATTGTAATAATTTATTTCACCAGAGAATTTTATCTTTCTCTGCATCCTCAGACTTCACTTTCAAAAGGTGAAACGAAAAATAAAATTAAAATTTACACTTTTGACGGGCAGTATTAAGCTTATATAAGTTGACATAGAGGGTGGTGAGGGATGGTATGAGAGACATGGTCGAGTTTAGGGAGGGGAGAGTTTTAAAATTTATTTTTATATTTCTTTTTATAATACTTAATATTGAGGAAGGAGGAGGTAAGTATCAGACATTGACCTATTTAACTGGTCAACTCAACGGAAATGATATGGGAAAAGGAGAAAAAAAAGGAAAAAGGGGGAAGTAATGAGATAAGAAATGTACGTAGGGTTTTTGGAGGAAGGAGAGGGATGGTATAGCTTTAGCAATTTAGATAAAAACAGATTTTAACGTTTGATAGTAATTTAAATGTTTAAAAACTCCACAAAGAAAATAAATTTGATGCTTGTTAGCAATTTAAACATTCAACTTCTCCACAATTAAATTAGGGATTTAATATAAGTTGAATACTATATTAAAAAACAACAATAATAAAAAAAAAATAAAAAATTACTAATAGTAATGTTTTGATATTGTGAATTACTTTTAAGGTAAAATCTTTATCAGTTAGAGTCTAATTCAAGAATTCAATTCGTAGCTATTTTTAGATGGGTAATATTTCTTAATTAAAGTGTAGGTTCTAAATCAACATGGAGTAAGATTTGAAGATAATAGTAAAAACATTTACTATTTTTCCATACATACACCACATACATATTTACGTAAAAAACACATACATATACATTCATATATATATATATATATATATATATATATATATATATAGGATGGGCTCTCCCATCGAGTTCGACGTATGAGGTTCCGACGACCACCTACTAATTATCTGCATGTCTATGACGGCCATGACTTTTGAGACCAGATCGAGAATTACACAAAAGACCACAAACAGTACAGGAGAATATATTGTATTCAAGTGCAGCAGGAACACTGTTAAATGTCTTATTTTACTTTTGTATTTCATGTTGTCGACTGATGCTTACTTCTTGATGGTGCATTATTCCTGAATGGCAGTTAGAACGAGACTCTGATCTCATCACACCTACCTCTTCAAAGTTCTTGAACAGAATGTTGACACAAGAAAGGTTGCTTTTCAATTTATACCTGAGCCAAGATCTACCAACATTTATTTCTGTGACCACTATGGAGTTCGCTGTAAAAAAAAAGAATTTTTGGTATGCGATCAACACACATCCTTGCTCCATGCCCAGCGCAGCGTAGTTTTGATTGCATTATGAACGTCTCAAGTGTAACGATCTTGCATTTCTCAAAAAGGTCGACATTTGACACTCGACCATCATATATATATATATATATATATATATATATATATATATATATATATATATATATATATATATATATATATATATATATACACTGCGCGCCAAATTATTATCGAGATACCGACACCGTGTACTTTTAGACACAGTAGGATCCCCAATTCGACTGAAAAGCACTTGACTTGTAAGCCCAGGGTTCTTCGTGGCCTCTCGTTTAAGTCGTGACATGAGACGACGTGAAATAACCCTCGGCTTGCCTTTATCTGCCCTTTTGCATACTTGTGTAGGGTTGGCGGTGAACTTTTTCACTGTTTGATGACATCTCCCTATCATTTTAGAAATTTCTAGGGTAGATTTACATTTTGAGAGTTCTAAGATGATAGTTTTCTTTTCAGCATCACTCAAACTGCTTTTACGACCCATCTTTTCACTAAATTCTTACACTTTTCTAATAATTTTGCACTCTCAAATCACCGTGATGATAACAAATATGGCGCCAGTTTGTTTACATTGCGCAGAGCAGTACAAATTTTTCAGTGATTGGGCAGGTCAGTGTTGCCAACATTGTGCGAAGATTTTGTGTGAATTGATTCGACGGTTTTTGAAATATTAGAAAAGAAGTTATTTCGATAATAATTTGGCACGCAATGTATATATATATATATATATATATATATATATATATATATATATATATATATAAAGGTTACTGAGGAGTTCTCGTCTCAACTCAAATCTGTAAACCAGAATTTTGTTGTTAGCTCATTGATAAATTTATTTTGAAAAGTGGATCAAGCCGATAAATTTTCAGCATCTCTTCGTATGTATCTCCAGATAAAAAATAGGAACAAATTTTCTGTTAACCTTGAATTAAAATTACCCAGTCTGTGGGATTACTTAATTGGCATTGAATTAAAAATGTTCAAATATTTTGTTGATTCGCAGTATTTGGCAACTGATTTCATTAAAGATTCATCTAATTTACATTCCATGGTAAAAATATTGATCGTCAGGATGTGTACCAAGAGAGCAAATCATTACCGATGCCGATATTTGACTATCAGTCAAGAACGGAATTGAGCGAGAAACTTGAACGCAGTTCTCAGAACGACTCACGAAGGTGATCTGCTTAATTAAAGCTAACTAATTTTATGGAAGCCGGCCATTAACTATTTAATTAGTTTGAGCTGGAGCCAATGCAAATAGCTCTTGGTTATGACAGCGACAAGGTTACGTCAAAAGGCCGGGTTTATTCCTTCCTTAAAAGTATTAGCACGAAATAATACCAGAGATCAGAAGCCTTTCCTTGGAACAATAATTAGCACGTTACTCTTGGGTCGGGTGGAGGCTGAAAACTCACTTCCAAAAATCTGATCAAATAAACAAAACAAAGAAATTCTAAATTCTATCACTGTAATTTAGCCTAGTCTGGCATAAGACCATACATATTAGAGTTCAATTTTGTCGCACCGGAGAATTTTCTTGTAGATTAGTGTGTTAGTTGCTGAATTTGTTAGCATAATAATTGTAAATTCAATCTCTGTGCTTGATAGAACAAACACAGTCGAAATAGGGCTATCAATAACGGAGAATTACTAAAAAGAACAAGACGGGATATCCCTAGATATGAACACTGAATGAAAAACAATTACCCCCATAGATTAAACAAAAGGTTCCCTCTGAAATTTCTTCAAGGTTACTCGGTTCGACAAACACCTGCAGAAGGTCGGACGGCAAAACAGCCGAAACGTCGGGTTAATAAAAACAAAGATGAGGATATTAGTCCGACTGTCTTTATGTGCTGTATCCTTTCAAGGCGTAGACGATCATGGCTCTCCACAATTTCCTGTCCCTTGCTCTAAATAAATTCTGTCTTTTCTTTATTTCTAAACCCTCTTCCGTCATCCATTTACTCAAGTTCGTCAAGTATTTTATGCGTTGTTTTCCTCTGTTTCCGAATCTGTCCTGTGAGTAACAGATTTTCCAAGCCCTCTTTCCTCATTATGTGACCCAAGAAATTTCAACTGTCTCTTCCTGATGTTATGTATATTTTCTTTTTGTTTCCATTTTCTCTAAAACCTCATCGTTGCTCACATGTTCGGTCCATGATATCCTCGGCATCCTTCTCTAGAATTACATTTCTGTTGCTTCAAGACTTTTCTTCGTCTTTGAGAAGATTGTCCAGCATTCACTGCAATATGGAAGGACAGATATTCACGTAACAATTCAATAGTCTTTTCTTTGTTTCTAACGAGGTTTTTTTTATCTCTTAATAATCTGCTTCGTTTTTTGGAATGCATATGACACGTGACCATTAAATAATTAGCCGCCTCGGTATTTCAATTTATTCTTATTATTTCAATAGAAGATCTTTTTTCCTTATCGCCTACTTCGCAATTATAGTCTAGTGTTGTACTAGGCTAACATTAATAACTATCACTAGTTAATACGATTTTTATTTTATTACCTAATTGAGCATTTTCTATAAATACTTTCATGGTAATACCTAAGCTTTATGAATTTAAGCGCAGTACTGGTTTGACGGCATAGTTTCATCATTTTACAGTTGAAATAGCGGTTAGATGGAACCGTAAGTTCTATGCTAATAGTTTCTTCTCTTGCGGAACTCTCTTCTGGATTCTTACTTTTCAGTCAATTTTGATCTTCTGTCTTCTTAATCCCTGTTCTTTTATTGTTATCTCTCTTTAATAATATTTTTCTCAAATTCTCTCACACTCAGTAACCCCCTGCGTCTTAGTGGCATTATTGCCTTGTTTGGGGTAAAATGGTTAAAAAAATGAAACTAAATGAAGTGTAGAATGATTGTATCGTAACAATCCTCCAAGTCAATATGTCTTACTCATCTGTCTTGTAAAATCCGTAATTGAAATGTTAGTTTTTGTCTCATCATAAACCTGTATGCAACTGCCTTAGCAACGTGGTAAACAAGCTTAATCTATTTTTGCTTCCAGATCGTTAAATCTATGATCATTTCTACACAAGAACGAAATGCCTCCTGGCTGTCAGACAAGAATACAATTGCCAATAAACGGATGAAATAAATAAATAAATAACAAAAGATTTGCCCAAAAAGTTAATCAGTTCTTCAAAGCGAACCGATTCCAATCCTGGAGAATTAACTGCGAAACAGATCTTCTAGTAAGTGTCACGACAAGGTGCTCTCCGTATTCGACGAGCGACATGATTGTGCTAGCGAGGGTGTCAATATGGCGTCATGTTAACGTCAATCTATCTGAACACTGTTTTTCGCGCGTCTCAATCATTTTTTTTCAAAATCGATTAGGCTAGATGTTTTTTAGATGCCATAATGCTTTCTTTTTTTTTCTGAAAGATCTATTTTATTTTTAGTTTTTGGCCAATAGAGATTGAAAAAAATCAAAATTATTTTCAACACTTGTCTCTTCTCACGATGGAAGATTCCTAAAACAAAACAAAAAAAAGAATTCACAACGGCAATAGACCGGGAGTAATACACAAAATGTCACCTGCTCGATCACACTTTGCCGATTCTAGATTTAATGCGCGTTTCAGTCTAGCTGCCAATGATTTTATAATATTTCGCTTGAAAAAAAGTATACTGGAGAATCTGAGAAGCTTATAAATTCAGGGACTGTTTGGTGATGATGGAATGTCACTAATTTGGTTTTAGAGGCATTGAATGTGACCAGCCAGTTTCCACCCATTGAGCTGTTAAAGGAGGCGCATCGATATACGGTTGTATCGTCTGCATAAATATCTACAAAGAATCAGAGTATATTCTTAGGTAGATCATTTATGTAAAGATTGAAAGGGCATGGGAACGAGAAAAGAGCCTTGGGGGACGACGCCTGCGTTGGTCACTTGGGACTCACAATCAAATGTGGAACAATAAGTTAAACAAATCTCCCAAGTGTCAGCCAATAATATTGTTCTATCTTCTTCGAATTCCTTTCTTTCATCGGCCTTTTATGATGTCTTCCTGACCACGGCTCTCCACATTTCCCTATACTTTATAGTTTTTAATAAATTTTCTCTTTTTGCTATCACTCCTAAACTCTGGTCCACCATCCATTCACTAAAGCTCGTCAAGGAAGTCATGCGTTGTTTTACTCTGTCCTGTGAGTATCACATTTTCCAACTCGTCTTTCCTCATTATTTTAATTCTCTCTTCCTGATATTAAGTGTAAGTATCCGTTTTGTTTTCATTGAACTTCGTTGTTACTCATATGTTCAGTCTATGGTATTCTCAGCATCTTTCTGTAGAACCATATTTATTACGCATAACTTTGGCACATAACCGCCAGTATGGATCAACCAGTGTGAAACAAACTCACTACTTGACAGTTATGATCTGCGATGCCAGCTTACAAGAGACCACCTCACGACAAACAACCGAAGACGGGTAAGTATGTTTAAATTTTGTGTTATTTGCAATCCGCCGTTTTCACGAGTTCACTTGGCGTAATGTCGGACAATTCCAGTTCAAAGAACTGATGAGGAGTTCATTTGATGTAATTCTGCGTCCATATACATGTAAAGAGTAAATCGATGAAATTGAAATTAAGATTAGGAATCGAATTTATAATTTGATGAAAGATACAGCCGAATAAAACTTTCAAATATATATACAAAACTTACGAGCATATCCCGTTGAATCACCAATTTCTGTATGATCACCGAAGTTAACCAACGTCGACCCTGCTTGGGAACACAGGGTGTTGTTAGAGTGATTTGTGGCTAGTGTAATGGATAATGGCTCGGAATTGTTAATCGGAAAACCGAGTTCCAATTCCAGTTACGTTCATTATATTCAGTTTTGTTCAAATTCCCTTGGGAAAGATATGAATTCACTTCTCCCCCAGCTATGGGTTAATTAGTAAAACTTGTATCACTAAATCATTATCATCTTCAAAAATGAAATAAAATTTCGTATTAAGATTTGGGCATTAAATAACCTCCATAGAGCTTGAAGTGCTGTTAAACAAAAACAACCAACCATCCAACAAAACACATTGGCTGGCTTCTGTGTCACGGTTGAAAAAAGGTTGAACAGCTATTTAGTCTTAATATTATTCGAGTAGATATATATTCATGGGAGACAGACTTCTCCACGTCGTCACTCACTTATTCAATTCCAAAGTAAAACATCGATTGACCAGCTTCCAAGAAAAAATTAAAAGTTATTTTTGCTAGAAAATAATTCGACTTTAAAACCAAGTCGCAAGATTATTAATGTTTAGAACTCGTAACGATTCAAGTTTCCTCAAGAACGCATTTTTATCAGGCCATATAGACTAGCTAATGTAATGTCACTCAGCCGGCGCCAGAGTTTATCATTTTTATCACCCTTACAGATGTACCATGGCATCTTCTAATCAATGCTAGACTCATAGACAGCCTAGTTCTTTACATTGCTCAGTTCCATTGCAATCTCAGTAACGAGATGGAGGCTTCTGGAATGGATGCGTCATTTCGTGACAGGAAATGTTCTAAACAGATGTCAATGATGGTAAGTAGGTCTAGAGAATCATTAAAGATGAATCCAGAACGTTGAAAAAGATCATCAGCGAGTATCTTGAAGTGCTGGTGATAATTTCCATTATCAAATGGGAAGAGGACAATTACCCTACGTTAAAAAAACGGGAGAACCGTTCAAATCGAATCGTTTTCTGAAACATTCTGAGAAGCTAAGCATGCTCCGGTTCTTTTCCGCCCAGGAGCAGACACTGATCAGTTTTAGTACAAAAGAGTGGCTCTCCAAGAGCTCACTTTGATACTCATGGGAGTCATGTACAATGAGGACATTCCACCTGACTCCTCCTCATCTTACAGTCAATGCTGCAACCTACACCAAAGGGGGATGAAAATGGTTTTCAAGCCGTTGACCTTAGTGAAGAGGGCTAGAACGAGTCGTATATATTCCAGCAGGACTCTATTCCTTCTCAAATAACTCAGGTGTCCAAAAGGTGACTGGACAAGAACTTTCACAATTATGTCATTCTGCAAAATATATTGTCCTAATTTCTCTGGTTTGAATTACTTCAACAATATACACTACCAAACTCGTTAAAGGTTGCTATCGTGGACATGTTGGCCAACATGAAAGAAAACTAATTGTTCGGGTAACGCTGTTCTCGAGCAAAATGGCTGAATAAATTATTTGTTTACCTTTTTGATTAAAAAGTTTTAAAATTAATTTATTTTACCTTTTTAATTAAAAATATATTGATTCTTTTTCTTCAATTAAATAGCTTTGTTTTTTTCCATATTTCAGTTTGTTCTCAATTACCTGGCGGAGACTGCATATGATTATTGAAGTACCCTATGATGAATGTTTTTGGTATAACTGATATATCCACTGAGATTCATGACAGATGGAGGCTAGAATCACTCCACCTCGATTTATACATCTTGGCTCTCACAGAGTTTATTGAACTCGCTTGTATGTTAAGCGAATCTATTGTTTATAATAAAATGTGGTTTTCTTTCTCATTGACGCTACAGCAAAGGATGTCGCTCTCCACTTTGCCTTAAAAGAAACTGCATATCTTCTTCGGTGCGCGAATGTGTTTGTGAAGAATCGGCTACATTTCTTAAAATGCCTGAGTTGTTTCATGCCAACTTAACAATGGATTTAATAAATTTCTATTTCCAAGCGGACAATAGATGAAACGATAGGCTTGCTCAAGGCAAAATGGCATGAAAAGCTGAAAATTTATGTGGAAAGTTTGAAGAATCTGAAACTAAATGACAAGCCTAAGATCATACTATCCACATGTGACAGGTCATAGATTTCCGACACAATGGACAAGCGCGATAATGGCATGTAGTTTTGCCGTAGGGGGTTTATCAATGCAGTTTAGGCATGTTTTGTTGCATTTTGACAATAATATTAAATATTCAAGGAATTGAACCCCTGGGGTTGAATAAGGGAGTTGTAGTAAAGTAGGAGGGGCTGAAAAGTCTCCTGCTTTAGGTGATTAAGAATCTTATTAGAAAGAATTTCGTTCGCAAACAAAAAGCAAAACTAATCGAATGTCAAGTTTAAACTAGACTTGCAAATATTAGAAAATAACAAACATTTCCTCATATACATAAATATATGTGTGTGTGTGTGCATGTGTGTGTGTGTGTGTGTATGTGTAAAACAAAGATTGTGTTTTTCCAAAAATATGTCAAGCTGTGTATTTTTGGAAAGTAACTTTCTTAAACCAGTCTTAATAATAAAGGTGTTGTTTAATATTAAAAGATAGATAGATAGATAGATAGATAGATAGATAGATAGATAGATAGATAGATAGAAGAAAAAACTGAGATAGATAGATAGATAGATAGATAGATAGATAGATAGATAGATAGATGATGATGATGATGATAGTATTAGTAGTAGTAGTAGTAGTACAGGGTTAAAAGCTCCAACGGAAGCTTTTATTCTTGCTGCACAGAACCAATGCTGGCTAACTAGAAATTACCAAGCATACGTACTGAAAAACTGTGTTAGCCCAAAATGCAGATTCTGTGATAAATATCCAGAAACAATTGACCATCTTGAATCATCAAATTTCACGTTATTGACACCCACTGAATATAAAACCCTGTATGCCAGAGTTGGCTAATAACTTTAATGGAAAGGAAACTTCAAGAAATTGATATGAACACCACCCAGACAGATTAATTGGAAAAGGAAAAGTTCTGATAGACACATTGAAGAAATTCTTAGTCGCCCAAGTCTTAAAGAAATACAAAAGATTGTACTCACAAGTACACACCTTACGATGTAAAATGTGTGTGAAGATTTGGGGGCGGATGGGGACTCCAAAACTGGTCATGATGCCATTTCTGATCTTAGGTCCCCGGTTGGAACCTAGAAAGAAATGAGTATACACCAGAAATCAAAGGAGATTTGTTTAACTTATTGTTCCACAAGTATTTAACTTAAAAAAAAGTTTTGATATTTTATAATTACAATATAGCTGCAAAATAACTTACAAATTTCCGTCAATGTTTAATATAAAGGATAAGCTAGCTCTCATAGAAAATAGTTGATTTTAAATCAAGGTGATCCTCGCCTGGCAGTTGATCTCTACTTTGATCCAGTTCAAACAGCTTAATGGAGGAAAAACTGGCTAGCGACTTTGTATATCTCGCAGACCAAGCTTGTATCAATTCATCGTCACCGACGAGACGCGGATTTTTCTCTAGTCATGATGAACAGCTGCTCTGACAATGAGGTTCCTCGCTTGGAACTTCTATTCGGACTCAAGATCACTCCAGACCAAAAGAGGAACTTATATAAATGATCAACTGCTAAAGATGCTGGAAAGATTATCGGCTTGTATAGCTCAAAGGCATACTTGGCTTCTTCTGCCATGATTTATCTTTACAAGATTAAGTTTAGATTAAAATAGGATATCGCTACTCAATCTTCACTTTCCGAAATCGATAACGCAGCCTTGTAGAGGATGACGTATTTTCCACCCTGCAGTCCCACTTCACCACAGAAGCAATGTCAAAATCTAATCGCTACACTATCGCTATTTCCGTGGCAGATATTCGGACAAGCGCCATTGTCTAGCTGCACGGATTAAAACCTTTAATTTTAAAACTTGTCAAGTTGCGTACACGGAGTTCTACCACTCTCGTTCCTTCTGTATTCCATTTGTAAGGAGGATGTTCTACTCAGACAGCCCTTTCCCCAAGATCTACAGCTTTGTAGAACAGACTCCCGTGTGGATGCTTCTCTGAACACTATACATTTAACCTCTTCAAATCCAAAATGAATCGTTACTTATCCTCCATATCGATACGTTCTTACTACTCGTTTATTCATATCAAACACTTTATTCAGTAAGACTCTAACTTGAGTGGTTCTTGGGGCTTGTATTAGCAAAACTTTTCTAAACAAAAGTTGTTAATATGAAAGAAAAATAGTTGGTGAAGTGTAACATATGCACCTACCCCAGAAATACCGCCCACATAATAGTAAGACATTAGATCAATTCAGCATTGCCACTAATATCATACCAATATGTAGGAGATATTTCTCGGAAGTATATTTGGGAAGTATTTCTGCCGCAGCCTGTATTAACTTTAATGTCTACATCTACGTTATTTCTTTCACCAATAAGATCAAATTAATCATTCTTCATTCTGTGTGTAAACATTCTGAAGATGTATGAATCTGTTCCTGAAGCGTGCAATGGAAGTTAATAATATCATACCACGTTGGGAGTATGACCAGATAACGGGATAGGGCTACGGAAGAAAGGTTTATTCTCTCATTTGTATTTCCCCCATTATAGGTATTATTATATACATGATATAATAGCACCTTCTTTCACGGACGGAAGAGAAAAGCTGAAAGAAAATGAATGATAAATATGCATTATTCTTAGAAAGAGTTTTATACCACTAAGCCATACAAAACATTATATATACATATTTACACGTGTCCCACGAAAAGAAAACATGACAACAGTCTACACGACAAGTAGAGTGAAAAGGGGGACGAGTCTTATTTATAATAATTCTCAACGAGAATTGGATCTGCCGGAGATTAATCTATGGTTCATATTTAGGATTCCAGTTTCAAGCTAGCTGGATCCATCTGCTATGTCGCTGGCGAATTGTCAACTGTATGCTACAAAAATAATCAGAAAGCTGACAGCAGAATTAATTGAAGATTGGATTTTTTGTTTGTTTGTTTCTAAAATTAAGCGTAAATATAGGCTTCATTTCACCAACACATGAAATCCGGTTTATAATAGCACTTATTACTCGCGTTGAACATGCAAGTCACAGACACTCGTCGGAAACTGAAAAATTATTAAACCTTCAGAATTTTTAAAATATTCTGAAATTTTCTATTTTATATCTGTATTTGAACTGGAAAGATTATATTGAATCATTTGCTGTCTGTTGTTAGGAATATTGGTTTACTGTGATAATTGTTTTCGATAGAATCTATCTTGCACCTTTATGTGTTTACCATTCGCGCTCCCATTGAATATTGTTCTCACATTTGGTCTGAGGCTTCTACTATGTCTCTAGAGATTCTTGACAAAATCCAAAGAAGAATCTCCAATGTTATCGGTCCTTATCTAGCATCTCATCTTTAGTCACTTTCCCACCAGCGTATTATAGCTTCTCTATGCCTTTTCTATAAATATGTTCATGGTAATTGCTCTAATGAGTTTTCATCTTTGATACTTTCAACCGAGGCTTATAACTTATTTTCTAATAGTACTTCCTGGAGGCATAGAATAACTATCCTAGACTTGTGATAAAAAGTGTCATGTAATATTAAAGCAAGAATTAAAAAAAATGCTCAGTAATGCTCAGAGGAGACCCACCAGTTCTCGATCCTTCACAATTACGACACACGATAATACATCCACAGAATCAAATCACCCTCATTTCCCCTCTATTCGAATTTTGAGGAAAAAGTTCCATTGAGATAGCCTTTTTTTTACCAGAGATGTTATTTTATGGGAAAATTCTCACGTGGATGCATACCTAAACTGTTAATCACTGTTAAGCACTAATTTACTAATAAGAAAATCCCGGGGAAAATAACACTTTACTCTATTCCATAGGCCGGTAAAACTGGGATTGTCAGATTTCGAAAGGGCTTGTAAGAAAATTAGCAATTCAGTTTCCAGCTGTGAACGGCGGAATTATACAGAGTTGTTTAATGGAAGAAAGAGAAACAAAACCAACTTCATCACATCCGGATCGTTATCTTCTTCAAGACGAAAAAGACATAAGTCCAACTTGCAAGCATTTTTAGCAATAAACACACCCACTCATATCAAGAACAACAACGCGATATTTTGAACTTATTAGCCAGAAGAAAGTAAAATCTTTAACAAACCAAGCAAAGAAAAAGAAACAGGCAATTCAAATTAGAGTTTTATAAAATAAAACAACACCATTATTGTCACTGGTTTTAAGACGGAAATGAATAGATCAGGACTAATGATAATGCTACTGAATAGAAACTTTCGGGTAGACATTGGTATGTCAATAAGTCTGTAGCTTAAGGGTTTTCAATGGCATTTATTTTACATAATAATTATTTTTCAACTCAATCTCAGGTTGTAAATATTAATCACATAATTCGAACACTATGCAGAGAAACTTTCAGATCTAATATGTCAGGTATTGTTTTTTTGTTCTTTTTTGTTTTGTGTGTGTGTGTGTGTGTGTGTGTGTGTGTGTGTGTGTGTCAGTGTGTGTGTGTGTGAATAGCCAGATTATTTTATCATACTATGACAGAATAAGTCTTGCAGCTGGGGCAGATTTTGGCAACAATTGCCAAATTACCATAAATTAACTAAATTTCGCGTTGAATATTCCTTGGAAAGTTAATATTTTATTGTGAACAGTAAGTTTCTTGGCTAAAAATCCTTTTTTTTTTCTTGGAGATTCTCTTTATCCAAATGACTCCATTATCAAGATAGCCATTGTCTCTCCACATATAACGGCTTTCCAAAATTAGCATCTAGTAAAAAAGTGTCCGTTCCTGCAAGGAAAAACATAAGCATCTAATTTTAATATGCAATATTACTGAAAGAGAACTGTCTAATCAAAAAAGATGATTGTCTATTTTATTTGATAGATAAACCTACCTGGAGATATTCAAGAGAATTAATTTTTCGGTTACTAAGGAAATTCTAATTTTTTATTATTATTATGATTATTATTAAACAAATAATTGACGTAACTCTTCCCATATTTTTTGACACTTAGAGAAGAGCATGATTTAAGAAAAGAAAGGACATATTTTATTTCAGACAAAATAAAAACATCAAATTTTAACAAATACAAGCGTTCACAGTCAGAACTTCATTAGATCGCTGTACTTCAGAAAGCAGCCATAGAAACAGCCTGTTCGTTGTCCAACAAATCAATTTTATCACAAATTCAAAAAGAATCATTACGATTTCTTCAGAAGGTGGCAATTGTACTGATTCCCATTTGATACACACTGCCCAATGTACCAAACCTGACTGGATTTATGTGGGATGCACAACGGAAAAATTAAATAAAAGCTTTACTAGATACAGGTATGATATCAGACACAATAATATGACATCAACGGAGTTTGAAGAACATTTTATTATAAAAGACAATAATTTCGACAAGCATCTTAAGGACCACATTCTGAAAAAAATATGTTGAATTCCCAAAAATTCGTACAATCTAAAAATATTTTCTGGATTTAAATAACCTGCAAATGGTTGGTAAGAGGCAGAAAACGGATCAATTATTATGATTGTTAGAGTCGCAACATGACTCTCCGGCTTTCATCAGTTGTCGATCGTAATTATGAATTTCAAACTGATCCCTTTATTGGGTTTGATCCGTTTTCCGGTGAATGATTTTTGGTTTACGGTATATGGATGTCTTGAACCCATTCTCTGATATATTTCGAGATACATTATTAAATCAAATGGAAAGGACAGTCATAGTTTGATTAATGCATATTTTCAACTCATGACCATCCATTTTGTCTTATCGTTTATTAGCGTAAAAAAAGGGGATCGTCCGATGCTTACAACATCGAGCAAAAGTCATTTCTCAGATAAAGATGGCGATCTTGAGACGTTAGATAAGGATTTTGGTTCATTCATAAGTAGCTTCGTCCTTTCTATCTGTACTTTACTAACAACGGGTTACCCTGTCTGTGTCTGCCATCAACACGCGGCTCCATCTATTTAGGCACATTGTGTCCCCCATAATAAAAAACTGGGATCGCTGTAAAGGCAAAGTTTGATAAGGGTATCAAGATGAGGAGGAGGAGGAGGATGGTTTTATTCAGATAAAACAACACTCAATCATGAAAAACAGTATTCTGATTGCCTTTATTAAGAAGGGGTATTTATCAGACTTAAAATAAACAAAAGCAATCTGCGGTCCATATCAAACACCCTTTTCGATGTGGAGAAAACAACCTTCAAAAGCCAGGCCTGAACACATCCTGTTTCCGATATAATTCTTTATTCTCAAATTTTCGTCTGGAGGGTAAATCTGGGACATCTTCACAGAGTGAGACAGACCCCCATAGAGACAAGGCTTTCAAACATGACTAAAGACTGTGACTACCTGTTTATCTCCCATGCAGCTGCGTGATTCACTACACATCTAAAAGGAATATAAAGCTGACTTCTTTTCCAGTAAAGATAGGCTTACGAAGAAAATTCCCGCCCCTCAACTTGATCCCGAAGGCTTTAAGAACAACATTGAGTTCATTGCTCCTCAACTCAAACGAAATAACTTGACATCGTAAAAAATCAGGCGGCTGACCACTGTGTAAAAAATTAATCCTAATGAGATAAGATAAGGGAGATCACGATTGTCCCCTTTGTTGGGATCAATGTTGAGATCATAGACAGGGAACACCATTGGAAAATGTTGTCCGAAAACTAAATAGTGGAATCATCTCATAAATATGCTACTGGACGACAATCCAAATCTCCTGAGTTGACCAAGCTAAAGAAATAAATACAAAGATGAGGACAATAGTCATTAACTAATGTAAATATTCGAGTGTATTAATTGTTGAAAGTTTACCTCATCTCATTGTTTTTTATCACAACCTTCCAACTGGAATTACTTCTGACTGTTAAAATAAACTGTAGTTAGAATAAAGACGGGATCTCATTTTTGATCCGATATAACACTTCTTACTTCAACGATCGGAAAAAAACTTTAGAAATTAAAAAAATTAAAATTTCATCTTAAGATCGTCGCAAGTTCAATTGTTATCAAATGACATAAGTTTATTTATCTTAAAGATCATAGAATATTCGAACTTTAATTGTAAATGATGTAAAAAAAAAAAGATGTAAAAGTTGTTGAGTAAAAGATGTCAATATGAAAAATATAACTAAAATTAAGCCCGAAGATAATTCAGCAATTATTTCAGATTACCATTAATTTTGTTGTCATATATATAAAAACAAATCACGTTTTAAAACCGTAAAAGTTAGAGAAAAAGTTAAGATAAATTATTTTTCTATTTTTATCATTAAGCCTTTAATTTTTTTGACTTTGTTTCGTTGTTAATAATTAAATTTGAAATACATGTTCATTGTCCTTAAATTTTGGCCACGACTTGAAATCAGTTGAGATTTATTTAGAGATAGCATCATTTGGGAGAATTTTACACTCTCGACATTATTTAGCGTGATAAAAGGCTTAGACAAATGATTTTGGAGTAATCTTTACAAAAGATATAAGGATGTCTAGATGACATCCTACATTTATCTACGTAGCTTTATAAATAAACATGAAGCGTTTACTATGGGAAAAGCTGTATTTTAAGCGTTTTGTGATCAACAAACCAGTCATAGGCGTGTCTTGAGGACAGACAAAACGATTTTCTGTCTAGTAGTTTTTTCCAAGACGCGAGTCGTCTTTATTGCTTCTACAATTATGCCCTTAATGAAGCTATCTTACTGACTGTTTGGTCGAATTACACACTTCGCAGCTGAATGAGTTACGATGTTAAAGAAGAACTTTAAGTGATGGGTCGGGCCATTAATGTGTCTGTTAGGGACAAAGGGTGAAAAATAAAATCACAAATAGGTAAAATAAAAAACGGATTAGGAAAGAATAGACATTAAAGTGAAGACTCCAAAGTTCTATGACTTCATTGTCATAGTGGCTAAAATTGTTGTTAATGTGAATGTAGTTTACCTGATGGTTTGTGGTTCAATCTCTACAAGAGGCAGTGGAATTTGTTACAAGATAACTCATTAGATGGGATGATATTGCTGGGGAATTTCGTTTTGATGAGTTAGAAGCCATTGTCAAAATTCTAGACAAATAACACGAACAGAATTAATAAAGTTTTCAATGAAAAGAAAAATGGTAAAAAAGGATGAAACAGCAAGAATCATACAAGCAAACAATCGAGTTAAAGCAAATCAAAATTGGTAAGAAGGCAAAAGAATTCACAAACTATGAGTTGTTGTTTGTATACAAAAGCAAACGCAGTAGATCTGAACTTAAGGCAGATCTGAACTGAGGTTATTTACCTTAGCCTCCCCACGATGCAGGGTGGTAAAAATTCTCTGTAGCACCACACCATACATGGGGTCGGGTTTGTCTACCTCCCCAGCCTACTCTGGGTTCCTTTCTGCCCGACAAGTCAGCCCAACCCGCTTGAAACGGCAGATTTGGACTAAGTCATGCCAAAACGCAAGCTGTCTCATTTTATTGGCTAAGAAAAATATCCCAGAATGCATTTGTATCCCACCAACTATAAGAGGAGGAGGGAGAAAACTTCTGCAATTATTCCCTGCCGCTAGGACATTTTGTTTTGTCTTAACGTTCAGTTTTTCGTTCTCCGGACTCTCTTTTCATTGTACGTCAGTCTCTACGTCGGTTATTCCATATTGTTAGTGACATTTCCATGTTGTTGGCAACATCTTTGACGCGTTGCCGACGATTTTTTGATGATTTCCGTCTTCAGCGCCTTTTCATTAGCTCAGACACGATACTTGGTCTTCCTGAAATTTGTTCCACACGACAATGGTCTTCATTAAATTTCTTGACAATATTATTAACTTTTTCTAGCAGTGACTTACCTCGCCGACCCAAAAAGGGCCAGAGTCGCGTGTATGCTTTGCAAGGAAGTGTGGAGACAGCGAATCGACGAGCTTCGGACGGATGGTGAATCGGACAACACTTCGTGCTGATAGAAGTGGTGGTGTCGCTTGTAGCCATTTTTATTGGCTGGTTCTGGGCGCTCATTGGCTGAATGTTGACTGGATCAGGTGTATAAAAACATGGTATACTCATTTAAAAGGGGTTCAGTTTTCGTTCGCGAGACTCCTTTTTCATTGCACGTCAGTCTCTACGTCGCTTATTCCTTTGAAATTTCCGTGCGTTACATTGCCTCAAAGTAAGTGCGAGATTGGTTACGTCTTTTAATTGCTGTTTTGTATCCATTGTTCGTATATTGTTTACTGTGACTTCTTTTTGTGTTTGAACGGTGTTTCCAACCGGTGTTGTGGCAACGCCAACTACAAGAGCGGACACCCACGTCAGCAACCCCTTCAGTGTGGGCAGGTGATAAACCAGCTCAAAAAGGACCCGAATATTATAAGGGTCTCTCGGAGAAGTTTGAGAGTTTTGTGAAGGAAAATGAATTGGTACCGGTACCATCTCTACTGGAAGCGGTGAACACCAAAACTATCTCCCCGTTGACTATGGACGTCAAGACTCGAAAACTGATTGGCGTTAACAGGGACATAATGAAGGAAGCAATCAAAAGCCTGAACATTGGGGCCAAAGTTTTAGCCAGAAGAAGTAGAGCTATGTGGGATATCCTGCATATGTGGGATATCACTGGCATATTGAAAAGCTTGTCTGTTAGGCTTCCATGCGGAGTACCTTAGAAAAAGGAAAACAAAAGTAATCCTGCATGAAGTACCACTGTTTATTTCACTCAACCATTTGGGCTTTTTCTTTTCTAAATTTGGCGAGGTTAGCAGTGGTTCAGCCGTCAGAAGTAAGGCCGGGATAGCTACTGAAGATGTGAAAGTCATGGTAACTGTTACCAGGAAAATTTCTTTAGCAATGTACTTACTTGCGAAGGACATCCCATCTACTTGACGGTTGAAGGTCAACGTTCTCTCTGTTGGGCCTGTGGGGCCGCCAGTCATCTATCCAAAACATGTCCTGGGAAGACACCGGAACCGCAACCGGAAAAGACAACGGCCAAGGAAAGCACTGACACAAATGCCAAAGTAGCAAAAAAAATGGCCCTGGAGAATAGACGGAAGTGGTGAAGAAGGGAACAAAAGTTGCATCCCCCTCACATCAGCAGGACGTTCAAAAGGAGACAAAGAAACCCAAAGAGTCCCTGCAGGAGCAGAAACGCGACCAGCGTCAGCAGCAACAAAAGGGCGAAAAGAAGAAACCCCTATTGGAACAGGAGTAAAAGCAAAGGCAACAGAAGGAAAAATCACAGGAGATGCAGCATAAGGACCCTCAACCGGAGCAGCAACAACAAGTGGAAATGGAGGAGATGCCCGCACCGCGGTCTGACTCTTTAAAAAGTGGGAGAGAGGATGAAGAGAAAAAAGTGTCCAAGAAAGAAAAATGGGCTGGTCGAAGCAGGGCGGAGAAGGTCTTGGACAAAACCAAGTCCAATTCCGTCCCTGCTTCCCCAGTCAGAAAATTGGAAAGCCTTTCTTGTTCCCCTATTAGAGCTCCATTTTCACCACCTCCCAACACTTCACCAGCCAAAACCCATCCCCCTATAAAACCCGTTCTGAACACACCTCCTTCCAACACGCCACATTCTGACTCTACCCCCAACAACTCTGCACCTCCCAGCACTTCCCAAAAAAGAAGAGGCCACTCCCTAGATGTGAAAAGACATGTCAAGTAGACAGGAAGACTATGAAGCGGGGCCTTTCCTCGCAAGAAAAAGTTTTTCTAAGGACCCTCTTTAAAATGACTTCGGTCGGTGGGGTGTCAATAGAAGACCAGAGAAATTTCCCGAAAGCCTTGGGTGTCATAACAATGATTAGAGACGTGGGGAGTGTCTCCGTTATACTCCACCCCGCTTTATACATGGCTCTAAAGCTAACATATCCCACGGACATCGGAGGCATTGTCATAGATGGTCGCATGACGACAGAGATGGGGACAGGGAGCCTGGAACAATCACCGCGGTACTTACCACCGCAGATTTCCGTCCAGCCTGTGACTAGGAGAATCTACTTAGAAAATGTTTCTCAATGTTTCTAGTTTGAGGGATCGAAGTAAAGCTGCGCAGCTGCTTCGCGACCTCCTGTCCTAGGGTATAGATGTAACTGCGATCCAGGAGACACACATTATTTGCAAAGTTGATGCGCTGTGCTGTCTAGCGACTTTGTTGTCTTTTCAGCATACGGGGACCAACAGACCAGAAGTGTTTCCTTGCTGGTTAAACGTACCCTGGGTGCGAGGGTGGACCTTGTCCACGTCGATGCGGGGGGCGGTTGATCGTGGCTGATAGTGCCGTGAACAATAGTTCGTTTCGGGTCGTTGCGGTTTATACCCCCGCCGACCAGACGGACCGTCGCTCGTTCTATCGTCAGTTAGGGCCGTTCCTGGTGGATTCGTCGCGCTTAGTCTTAGTGGAGAACTGGAATTCCATCCTGGGCCCTGATATAGACAGGGGGCGGGGAGCTAGTGGGAGGTCTTTGGAAGATCGTGGCCTAGTTGATCTGATTGGCGAGTTCGGTCTCGTAGATAGATATCGGGTCGATCATCCTAGGGAGGAGATGTGAACGTGGGCACGTAAGTGGCTGTTAGTGAGAAGGGCCGACATAGACTTTTTAGACTGTCCCACGTTCCATTTGTTACGTTATTCAGACCACAGACTCGTCTGTGCCCGGATAGCGTTAGATTCTAGGCCTAGAATGGCTGGACATTGGAAGTTCAATCTGTCTTTACTGGACAGGCGGGACTTCCAGCAACAGCTAATTCAAGTACTGCAGCAAGATCTAGTGGGGGTGGTTATTGGGGATAGGTGGTGGGAGAGGCTTAAGGATAGAATTAGGTCCTTCACCACCGAATATAGTCAGCGGCTCGCACTAGATAAGGCTAATAAGATGAAAACAAAGATTGTCCCGGGCGAAGGATGGGGGTATTCCCTAGAGAAAAGTTTATCTAGGTAGGTTCTTGAGCGATTGACTAGCGAGCGCTACAAGGGCCAAATAGTTAGGCAAGTAGTTAAACAATATGAACATGGTTGCAGAATTGCGCAAAGAAGAGATCCGTCGAGGTTCCGATCGTTACATTCGTGAGGTTAAAACCCCGGAGGGGCGTACTCTGAGGTCGACTGACGTCATGTGTGAGGAGTTTCGGTGGCATTTCGAGAGACGATTTACCAAGGAGCCTGGTCTCTGTGGCGATGAGTTTCGCAGCTATTTGGCTGATTTTCCTCGGCTTGCGCAGACTGAAACGGCTAGCTGCGAGGGAGAAATCACGGAAGGCGAAGTCTACTTGGCATTTAAGAGGGTTGGCAGTGGCAAGTCTCCGGGACTTGAGGGTTTACCCTATGAATTGTACTTGAGGTTGTCGCACATCCTTGTGACGATTTTGACTGCCGTGTTCAACAACTGGTTTTTTGCAGGAGTCCATCCCCAGCCGGATCATCAGAGATGTGGTCACGCTGTTGAAAAAGAGCAAGGGTGGAGAGCGGGAATTAGACGATTACAGGCTCATAACTCTGCAAAACACAAAGTTAAAGATTTTGGCCAAGATCCTGACGAAGCGTTTGCAGTCAGTTGCCGAAGGTCTTTTGGGACACGATCAGACCTGTGCTGTGAGGGGCCGAAAAATTTAGAACAACCTGCATCTGATCCGCACGATCCTAGAAGGAGTAAAAAGACGATGATGAGGCTGCGCTGATCAATTTGGATCAGTCCAAGGCATTTGATAGGGTCGATCATCAGTACCCGCCGGATTCCAATCCGACTTCTGTAAGTGGATTAGCCTCGTGTATCGCTCTCCCGGTGCTGTGTTACAGATGAATGGGAAGCGGTCACGCGCTTTTGCGCTGTCTCGGTCGGTTCGTCAGGGTTGCACATTGTCGCCCCTACTTTACGTTTTGGTGTTGGAGCCTCTACTTCGCCGGCTAAGGGACGGATCGAGCAGTGTGGCCCTATGTGGAATTGCTGTCCCTGGTGGAGCTCAAGCCAAGGTTTCTGCGTACGCCGATGTATCCATTTTAGTGTCATATCGCAGCGACATTGGGGTGGTACAGAAGGCGCTTGAACGGCACGAAAAGGTCACGGGTGCCAAGACTAACCGCAACAAGTCTTCCGGCTTGTGGTTAGGTGCCTGAAAGGAGGTCTCTATTCCGGGGTTCTTCAGTTGGACGGAAGGTCCTGTCCGCATTCTCAGAGTGTGGTTTGAAACTGACCTCCGGCTGGAGAAAAATTGGTCAGAAGTACAAAGGTCGGTGCGTCGGTCTGGACTTGGCTCCGAAGGAGATTGCCTTTGAAGGGTAGAGCTGAGGTGTGTGCCACTTATATCTTTCCTCTTATCCTTTACTGCTTGGCTGTACTTCCTCTTTGCAAGGGCCATCGGAAGGCGATCGAGCGCTTGTTGTTCACTCTCTTGTGGGGTGGGCGCAAAGCGAAGGTCGGCAAAGAATGTTGTGTGCAGCGTCCGTGTCATGGGGGCCTGGGAATGCCACACTTGGTGAGTCATCGACACGTCTCGAGGTTGGCTTTCCTACGCCGCGATTTGACTGCGCACTCGATTTTGGAGGGTAGTGTTAGGGACGCCTTCCCTAGCCTTACCATCACACGTCTCATCTCCTGGGCTAAGCGCCGTAGTAGGTCCAGGAGACTGTGGAATTTCCCCAGCAAGTGTCGAGCAACCTTGAGGGCCTTTCTTCAGTCCAGGGACTTTCACGCCTCAAAAGGTCTTCTATCGTGAATTAGTGGAGGGGGTCGCGAAGGATCCTCTGTGTGGGTGGTTTGGCTTGTCGTTGAACGAGTTGCGCTCTTTCTGGTCTTGGGCGCCAGTGGCGAATTACCTCAGTAACATTGAGTTTTGGCTTACCTGGCGATTGATTCGGAACGTGCTTTCTCTCAATGGCAGGATCTTCAGATAGGGCTGGGCGGATTTACCCGACTGTCATCGGTGTGACCTTGGTTTAGAAGAAACGGTTTCAAACTCCTTCTATCATTGTCCTTCTGGGATTATGTCGGTAAGTTGACGGCTTATATCGCACCCGATGTTCTAGTGCTCTTCGATCTCGCATACATGTGCGATTATGTGTCGCCCCCGTACTCCGGGGAGAAACGAATAATGTTTCTGGCGCTGCTTGCCGTGGCGTGAATGGTGATTTGGACGTCGCGGATGGAGGGTAATCTTGCGGCGATATGAACGTTATTCTCATCAGGATTTGGTCGGATTCTTTCAGCATCAGAAACTGAAAGAAAGTTTTGCATATCGACAGATTTCAGCAAAAGGTGGGTGAAAGTAGCGAGCTTGGTTCGCGTAAAAGAGGCTAATCTTGAGTTCCTTTTTTTTAAGTCCTCTTGATCACAACGGGGTGAATTCCTCTGAAACCTCCCTTGGTTAAGTTAGACTGTTTTATGTTTTCCTAGTTAATGTGAATAAGTGTTGTTCTCGCCTGTCCCCGGCATTTTCTTTTGTTACGATCTAGGTTGAGATTCCCAACCTCCCCAGTTTTGTTTTTTTGGTCTCCTTTTTTATCTCAGCTGGATCAGACTTTGTTTTTTCCCACTCTACTGTTTATTTTTTCCTTCCCCACACTATTAGTGAGTGCGCGGTTTGATTCTGTCTATCAGCAGAATACAGTGACCACTTTGATTATTTTGAGGGCAGATAGGTCTTATTAACATCTCTTTTGATTTTGTTTCAATTTTTGGTTAGTTTATTGGGTTCATTCCTCCCCAACATTTCCTGCTTCATGGGATTTTTTATCTATTTTTTGTATCTAATCATGCTAGATTTTTTTATATCATGGGTGTTTTTTTGTAGGTCCCCCCACTCTGTGAATATGTGCTATTGTGATATATGTCGGATTGGATGGAGATGGATGGGTTCTTTTGGTGATTGGATAAATTACATGGGATGAGTGGGTCATGATTGTGATTAAACTTGGACTAAAATGGTCAGCGACGACCAGCCTTCTCCACACTTCCCCCTTCGGCCATGTGCCAAAATTATTGTACAATAATAAATATATATTCCCTGCCGTTAGACATTATTTGTAGATTCCTTGTGAATATGTGGTATTGTGACACATGTGTATTTGGAGGTGACGGACAAGTTCTTGTGATGATTGAGTATATTGTAATGAATGAATGGGTCTTGATTGTGATTAACTAGGACTAGCATAGTCAGTGAAAAGCCAGCCTCTAGCCACTTCCTCTTCGAACTTGTGCCACAATTTTGTATTTTTACATTCCACGCCGTTATCAACACCCCATTCAATCTAAATGGATGAGTGGACTCACATTAACCCCACCTTTCTATGAGTCATTAAATAAAAAAATAGATAGAAAACATTTACATATACCTATACATAATTTGCATGCAATTTGCATACATCATAAAAAGGATTTTTATTTCTTTTTTTTATTAATTTAGCCTTGTGTCGAGACTTCAGAAAATAACTTCTAGTGGTTTTAGTTACATTAAGAAAAAACAAAGGTTATTTGGTGAGAATACAAGTCGTAAAACTGCAGATAAAACTTGTTTATACCCTCACTAGAAGAACAAGCCAAAAAAAATTCTACAAAAAGTTGTATCGCCTAAAAGAAACCCGTTATAAGTAAAACACAAAATGATGCTACGGTGAACGGTTCGAAGATAAGTGAATTATAAGCTTAACCTCAGATTGATATCGCCCTATGCATCTCCCTGGGGACTGTGTTTCTCTTTGCATTGGTCTGGGTTAGGGTTAGCCCTGGTTTGCATAAGTTCGGTTTCCTTGTCTTTCTCCTGTCAGTCTTCATTTGGCTTTCCATTGATAAGATACCACAATGAGACTAGGCAGAAGATATTCCCGCAGTAGTTTGCCGTTTCTTTCTGCGGTTAACTGCTTGCTAACCAAGACTGGAGGAGCCAGTTTGTATTGCTATTCAATATATAGCTTGGGGGGAGAGCTAGATTGATACCTTTCTAATTAAGAGATGAGTTTATACCTGGAATTCGTTCTCGGCTCTCCGATTTAGCAATTCGAGCTGTTATCCATAACAACACATCGTATATCCTACTGTGCATTACTTAGACTTAAAATTTTCTAAGTTAGTAAGCATTAAGATAAAAACGCGTTTCTGGACAATTATTTTGCGCTGTGATATTTATTCAGTTAAATGATACATTTTAAATAAATTCTAGAGATTTGCAAAGAAAATGCTGACCTATGCGCTCCCGACCAATATCGTTCGTCTTGTAACGCATGTAAGAGATTCCTCAATGTTGACGGCTTTCTGAGTTTCTGAGTCCAAGAGTACGTTGCTAATTTCAGTGAAAGTATCAATTTCAGAACATAATAATGATCTGCAAGTGGCCAGTGTTGGTGTACACATAATTCAACGATAGCCATGGAGACCTGCAGAGGCGGAAGATCAAGCATACCCGAGTTCTTCATGAAAACAACGTCTACAAATGCAGTTAACTCCTATTGTGTATCTGTCAAATAATGAAAGACGCGGATTACAATCCCGTTCAAAGAAGAACGCTTATATTTGTTTTCTGGAGTTCATGACGGCGTTGAAAACGGAAAGACGATCGTATTTTCCCCGCTTTTCCGCGTACCTCCGCCCATCACCAGGCTTTCCGGCCGCAAATTTGTAATCAGAAGTTACTTGTTACATGGCAAGCCGTTTGAATCCACTGTGACCCTGGTTCCATAAGACAGAGAAAAGGCCAGACGGACGGACGTCAGATAAAATTATCTGTCCGGTACGGGGACCAATGAATAGTGACCTAAGCAATATTGCTTCTCTCCCTTTCGTTATCTCATAACACCTTTCATTATGTTGTCAACGTTTCAACAAATGAATCGAATTATCCCCCCCACACACATATATATATGTGTGTGTTCTAGAACGTCTCTCTGACATATAAATCTATGTATAAATCTATGAAAACATTTTGTGTATGAATGTGTATACATAAGTAGATACTTCATTGGTATTTCGAAATTTGTAACTAAGTACCACTTTATCTATACAATTCCTACTCACGTACATATCCACACACGTGCGTACACATACACACAAACACACACACACACACACATATATATATATATATATATATATATATATATATATGTGTGTGTGTGTGTGTGTGTGTGTTTATTACTTAAACGTCATTTTTAGTGGATACTCGTATTTGAGTAGAAGACCTGTTTATTTATTAAACTGTATATTTATTTAATTTTAGTCTACTGCTGTGAATAGTCAAGAAATCTTATTAGGGAAAAATATGCGCTCTCCGGCAGGATTCGAACCTGCGTTCCCAAGGGGCAGCCGTTATTAGATCTGATGTACTATGGACCTCTCAGTCTCAGTTTCTTCGATGACCAAAAAAAGTTAAATAGTGCCTTTAAACACAGATTCCTCTCCGACTCTCGAAATAGACCTATTTGCTCAGTTTCATATCCGAATGTAAACAAAATAATTTCTAAAGGTGGAATCTATATGTTAATATAATTTAATTTAATAATAATTATTCTGGATTACCCTTAATAAGGATTCTGTTTCACATTTTAAAATGCCTTCTGCACAACCATATCATTTCGCAAATCTTAACTCTCGACATTTCTATAGACTTTCTTCCTATTTTTATTTCTTCTTTTTTTCAGTATTTTTTAAAATCCAGTAAATGCCTTTTTATCAAGTTCTGATTGGAATGTTAATTGCCTGTTACTTGTCTGTTTGTTGTGCCCGTCTTGCCCGACAATCTTCAGTCGTTATTATTACGTCAGTTTTAAATTTTGAATTCGAGTTGATGAAGATTTAAGAAAATACATCGAAATAATCGAGTTGTTGTTAACCGAGTTTTGTTGTTTAAAGTTCTCAAGTAAAGCTCTGCATGAGCCCGAAACGATTGCTAAATGGTCTTGCCAAAAAGTATTATATAGGAAAAAAGGTGTAAAAATCTTACTCGGTCTTTTCTTTTTTGCCAACTGTATACCGTGGAGACATGCCTCATTTCCCGTCTGTTTGAGGGGAACTTTTTGGCCACTAGTAAACCTCGAACATAACACAGTTTAATGTTCAGCATAGAATACCGTAAGCTTACTTGCAGACACACATCAATATCTAATAATAAGAAATCTTCTGAAAACTTAAATCATTCAATCTTTAATGTGGATTTTTCACACACGTACACGTACGAATAAGAACAACTCTATAGATAACATTGGGGGAAGATAATACAATTGGGAGATTTAATGAAGAAGAAGACAATTATCGCCTAAAGAATAAACAGATACACAGTTCGTCGGAAATATATCGTATTTCTGAAATACAATATATTTGACAAGACTACTTGACGGTCACAAGTCCCACTAAAAATGACGATAGACATTTTTCTCGCAAGAATCTATCTTACATATTTATAAGTCTACCATTCCTCCTTCCTTTGAATATTGCTGCCACATCTGGTCTAATGCCCCTGCTATCTATTTAGAGATTTTTGATAAAATCTCAAGAATAATCTGCAATTTCACTGGTCCTGATCTGACATCTCGGCTTCAATCACTTCCCACCCCCATAACATAGATTAATATGTTCATAGTAATTGTTCTGATGAACTTTCTCCTAGGGTAGCGAAACTTTATGAATTTAACCGCATTACTAGATTGGCAGAAAGGTCCCATCAATTTAAAGTCTAAATAGCTAGATGTAACCGTAAGTTCTATGCTAACAGTTTCTTCTATCGCACTTCTCGCTTGTAGAACTCTCTTCTGGCTTCCTGCTTCCCAGTCAACTATTCCCTTCAAATATTTAAATGGAATGTCAATCGTTATCTTCGATTTTCATAATTCTTGTTCTTTTGTTGTTCTTTCTCCTTAATAATGTGTTTTTCTCATATTCTCTAAAATAATAAAAACTCTATATAGGAGTTGCGTCTTAGTGGCTGTATTGCCTTGCATAAAGTGAAGTGATTAAAAAAACACAAAAAGGCAATGATGTCGAAAAATCTTTTCACTGGTCCTTGAATTGACTGGTCAGAAACGAGTAAGAAGAACTTTTGGGGTCAAAAAAAAAGGGTTTTCTTCCTTCAAATTTATATGATGAGGTTTTATCTTGGTAGCGATTAAATGGCCTAAAAATATTGCTGGAATAGAAAAGTTATCTCACTCACCTTTACCCTCTCCATCGTTGATGAGTAGACGGCAGTATTCCCTAATGGAAACAATAAAAAAAATATCGATACAGACACCAAGCGTTTTGCCATTCATTATGACAAGAAAAATCTACGTATGGTGAAAAGATGGCTTTTGATTTTCATGGGGAAATTGATACTGTACGACTTTAGAGTATTAGCCTGAGGACAATCGATTCGATCAACTGCGAAACGATAACCGTAGCTCGCTCAAACACCAGCACCCGCTACACATCCGCTTTTTTAATTGTTTCTATATAATCAGCTCAAGAAATAAAATATAAAATATAAACACAATTGTATATTCATTGTTACTCTCTTGTCTGAAGACATTCCTATATGTCCAAAATACCATCAACTAATATTAATCCACATTTTATGAACACAAATAAATTTCTTCAGTGATTAGTAATTCTGTTGCAGCTCTATTAATTCGAAAAATTAATCAAATTAATTTACTCAAGATTTGTTAGATAATTACAATTCGACCGATTGATTGTCCGGCCTTCTATGATAGCATACAGGCAAAAGCGTATTGATCGAAACTACAATTTTTAGTATACTAGTCGGAGTAACTTATTTTATAATTATCTGCAGTTTCGTTTTCCGCGGTTTCACTTATCTGCGGTTAATCACAGAAATATTCTTGAGTCTTAATAAAGTTCACAAAGCGCAACATTAGCGATTCGGGCGATTGGAATGTGTTCTTAGTTTCATTAAAAAGGTAACAACATTTTTTACATGTTGCTGATTTCTGTTCGGAATTCACATATTCTTGATATAGTTTTGCTATTTTTGACCACAAAAATTATTGAACCCTTGCCACCTCAGAGATATAGTCTGTTTCGTCTTTCGGACACCAATTATTCCGGTGTTAAATTCTGTTCGCGACCCATAACTACCTTCCAACATGATCTGACTGCAGACTTTATCGCTGTTAAAAATATTCGTTAATTAAATTGAAAATGATAAAATGAAAATTGAAATGTATAATCTTTTTTGTCATAACGACATTATTTATTTTTTGTTTCTTTTTTCATCCAAACAAGAAAACATTGCTTGCTGTATTTAAGGATCGTCGGCGGCGGCTCGATCTCATATCCAAGAATTTGATTTCTTCTTTGCGGATCGCTTCCTTTATGATGATGGCCTTGATTTGCGTCCAGCTTCCAATTCCATCAAAACCTGCTCCCAACAATATTTGGTTGGAGGTGAAACAAAATCAGAGCAGAAGAATGGCGTGAATTTGCTTAAGGTGCACCTCAGCTTGCCACACACTTTGATTTCATGACCTTCCTCTGCGGCACATATGGAGGTAGACACGCAGAAATGATTTCTGAAACTGCAACGGACTGCTGCTGATTCTGTTATAATTTCGAGTGGCACCTTCTGTAGCATGTCCGTCATGCGTAGACCTCTTCATCCGATGTTTCAATCGTTGAGATCTTTTGTAATTGTCACCCGCTTGTTCCACCGTTGAGGTTTTCAATTATAATAGTAGTATAAGATTACACGAAACTTATAAACTTATAACGGGCCTAATTCGAAATTCTTTGTAAGTTACCTGAGTCAACAAGCACCTGGAGAAGGCCAGAGTCCATAACGGCCGAAACGTTGTGATAGCAACAACAAAGATAAAAACAATAGTTTGCATGTAAATAATATAAATAATGATAACTTCTTATCACGGAAATTCAGCCAGAAATCGTATGAAACGCTTATAAAAAGTTAACAAGGGTTCTTAAATCATCACCACAAGGTATTTTGGACATTTTTTAATCAGAGATAATTTTTTAAGAAATGGAACATTTTGGAAAGAAGATTAAACAGCGCCTGATTTTCTGCGACATAAAAACAATCATACAATCATTTCTCCCTTATTATTTGTAAAGGAAATTTTTAATAATATTGATAAATGCCCCAAGCTAATTCTCAGAAGCCAAGATAACAGTATCTTTTAACAATTAATTACTCCAGTCGGTTATTATTTCAATAACTATGATTGAACAAAGTTGTCTGCTACGCATGCGCACACAAATATAACAAAATATTTTATTCAACGTTTCAGAGTATTGCAAAAGTCCACACGATCAAATTTTTAATTATCATTTCAGCCTGAGCAAGGCAGTAAAGCCACTAAGACACAAGGGGTCTGTGGGTGTGGAAGAACAGAAACATTACTAATGAGAGGGAAGAGAAAAGAGTAATATGGAGGACAATAAATGGCGATTGACATTAGTTTTTAATTTTCGGAGATTAAAGTTGGCCGGAAAGCATGAAGCCGGAAAGGAATTCCACAAGCGACAAGTGCGAGAAAAAAAAACTGTTAGCATAGAATTCACGGTTACATGTAGCCAGCTCAGCTATAAATCGATGAAATGTTGCCACCAGTCTAGTACTGCGCTTAAATTCATAAAGTCTAGGAACCATAGCGAAGAGTTCATCTCAACAATTGCTATGAAAGTATTTATAGAAAAGGCAAGAGAAGAAAACTTTACGGCGGAGAGAAAGTGACTGAAGCTAAGACCTCAGATCAGGACCAATGATATTACTGATTCTTCTTTGGATGTTATCAAGGAGCTCTAGAGATATAGCAGTAACATCAGACTATCTGTGGCAGGAATATTCTAAGAATGGATGATTTACAGGTATGTATGATAGATTTTAGAGAGAAAAATTGTCTCGCACGATACAATGAACCAACTTTCTTAGTAGCTGATCAAGTAATGGATTCAATAAAATGTAAGACGAATTTGGGGTGGAGTGCTCAATTGAAATCAGTATGTAAAAAACAGACAAGAAATATATTAAAGGCTACGATGAAAACTCAGTATTAGGGTTTTTTTCCTCGGTGCAAAGCCCTGGACATTTGGGTAGCAAATCTACAAGAGAATTCTATGAGCAGTTCTACATTTGTGCAGAAAAGACAAAAACATATTTTATAGTTTCGATCACAAAAGTTCTGAGTTACAATTAACAAAAGTTTTAAACAATGCTTTCAGTAAACAAGATCGTTACGAATGAAGTCAATTTAAAAAGAAACATAAAAAATTGATATTTGCTTATCTTTATATGAAAATGAAGCAAATATAGTCACTTCTATTTTCTATTTTCTTTTTCAACGGCTATTGTGTTTCTCCACACTTTTCAGTCATTTTGCTTTTTTGCGCTAATAAATTCTTTTACCATTTCCCTTTCATTCTTTGTTCTTTTGCTGCCATCCATTCACACACGTTCGTTAAGTAGCTTACTCGCAGTTTTACCCTGTCCTTCTTGCCTTCAATAAATCCTGTGAGTGTTGAATTCACTATTATCCATAGCTCACGAAATTTCTCGAGAATTTTGAGTCATCTCTTTCTTATAATTGTTTGTTTTTCTTATTTCTCAAAAAAATTATATTCAATTTTTCTATCTTTTTCTCATTGATGTACTTTCTTTTCTCTTTCGCTTCGTTTATTCTCGCCTTTACCCTTTTTTTTTTACTGTTCTCTTTCCCGTTTCCCTTAATTTCGTCAAGAGAAACAGAAAAATCATTTTCTCTTTTTCCTCTTTAGTCTCTTCGTAGCCACTGGCCACACCCATCACTCCATCATCCTGAAAACAACAATTTCCAAACAAAGCCTACATCACTTTCATGTGCATTCTACAAGCGGCAATTACTTCATTAATTCATTCATACGCCTTACCAGGTGTTTAATCTACGGCCATCGTTAAAATAATTCATTTATTTAAAAGTGCCCGCCGGCTTTGTTTACGTTTAATATCAGGAAAAGAAAGCGTCCCAACAAAACACACACGTGTGCGTGCGTATAAGCAAGCAAAGAAAGAAAAAATGGTAAATTACGAATCTAAGAAAACGGACAATGTTGAAAATTAGTGAGTGCATTAGAAAGCGTTCTCCTATTTTTCAGCACATTTCCTGAAGCTATGAACAACGCTTGAATTGCTAACCTGGCTACGATGAAATGGCCACGGTTGCCATTAAAATACGAGGTTGATGCAAAAGTTTCCTCTGCTGTCTTTTGTACAGTCTTGGGAAAAATTCACAAAAGGGTTTCATAAAATAGAAGTGTTGGCCAGTGATAACACGAGATTTAGTCTCTCAAATTTTTTCTAATCATTTCACCCCAATGAAGGCGAAAATGCCACTAGTACGCAGGGGGTTACAGAGAGTGGAAGTGAGAGAAAAGACTGGGTTTATTGGAGATCGAGGAAAAGATAAAAGATGAACCGGGTTCAAGAATACAGAAGATGACAATTGACGTTGCGTTTAAATTTTTGAAGATTGTAGTTATCAGGAAAGCAATTAAACGGAAGGGAGTTCCACTGTCGTGAATTGCGAGAAAAGAAACTCTTGGAGTAGAAGTGGCAGTTGCATTCAGCTATTCTACAATAAACGGGTAGGACCTAACTGCCAATCTAGTATCACGCTTAAATCCATGTAGTCGGGGCACCAGGGAAAAAAAGCTTGTCAGAGCAGTTGCCATGAAAATATTTGTAAAAAAGACAGAGGGAAGCCACGTCACGTCTGTGGGAAAGTGACTGATATCGAGATGCCAATCAGGATCGATTACATTACAAATCCTTCTTTGGATTTTATCAAGAACCTCGAGATCATTAGCAGGAGTAGCAGACCAGATAGGGCAACGGTATTTAATGCACGAAAGAATGATAGATTTGTAAATGTGAAAAATGAACTATGACGGGAATGACACGACACAATGAACCAACTTTCCTTGCAATAGATGCAGCTATTGATTCAATGTAGTTGTTCGACTTCAAGTCAATTGAGAACGTAAGGGAAAAAGAAGGCGCGGAGAAACACTCTCCCTGAATCGAACACCAGACATGTTGATGGCTAGCAAAAATGTTCCTCTGTGGTGGTTAAATGAGAGCAGTTTAGTTTCGGAGATATTAAAACTTACAAGCCATTATCTGCCTCAGCTAACCACTGATTAGATGTCTTTTTCAGAGGCCTGCTTAACTCAATAATCGCCCTGCAATACCGTAGTCCTGAAGCTTACGTCGAAAACCAACCTTCCAAACCCTGTCAAACGCCGCCTTTGACATATCTAGAGCGAATATTATTTAAGAGCGTGATATACCTATTCAGAAAAATAATGGTTATCACGAAATAAGAAACAAGTGTCAACACTAAAAAGCAGGACTCGTTTTACAAAAGTCATTGCTTTTTATATCGTAGAATATGAAAAGTATCTTTGATTACGACCGTACCAGAACATGGGATAACTAACATTGTATATGTTTGCTGCCGGCAACTATATCGGCTAAACAAAAAATCACACCGAAAGTGTCCAGCAAAGAGGTTATCCTCCAGCGTGACAATTGGAATTTATTCTTCTGCTAGTCTCGATAATTTTCCGCGTATTGCTAGCCCTCACACAGTTAATCAGAGAAGGACAACTCTGATTTCAACCCTCCGCTCCCTTGCGGCTATACACAACCATAGACAACTTCTGAGGCTAAAACTGGTGTCGGTTTCACAAAGACAATCTAATGGTGCATCAAACATCGTTCTGACCAATTCCTACATCAACAAAGCCAAAGAGTGCATGTTCTTTAGGCAACATCGATAGCGTGGAGATATGCGAAAAGGTGTGACATGGGAAAAGATCCTATTAAAAAAGTTACACAAACGCGGAAATCTTTGCGTCCCCACCACCCACACCTAATGTTCGATTCGCAAAACAGACGCAACCCTACAACCAAGTGAATTAACAAAACAAAAAACACTTCAGGCGCGGATCTGTAGATGAGGGTCACTCGTAACTGACGTGTGAAATGCCCATTATTCGACTAGAACGTAACAAATTTTTACCTGTAGTATCAACGATTACAGAAATAGTAATTAAATAAACTTCAATTAATTTTATTGCATGTAATTGGCGCTCTACAACACAGATATTCCTGCCAATACCAAATCCAAATGTAGCTAAGATTGATTTTGGCTCGCATTGCAATTGGAAAAGGTCGGCGAAGTGCCATGGCGGTTTCAGTTTCAGGATAAAATTTTTTTTAAAAATTGGGAATCAGTGCTTGTTTTCGGCCAAGTATGCTCAAAAGTTAATCCGAATACAAAACTGTCTATCTTCGTTTGATTTTTTAAAGATTTTGATCTATTATTCTGTCTATATCTCTGAGATGAGGTATTATGATTACTTGCACGATTTACATTATTCGGACTGTTATCCTCATCTTCACTGCATATTCACAGCGTTTCGGCCGATGTATGCCCCGGCCTTTAAGTCTATGTCTCTCTATATATCTGCCTATAATTATGAAATGAGGTATTATCATTACTTGCATTATTTACATTATTTGGATTGTTATCCTCGTCTTCATTGCCATATTTAAAACGTTTCGGCTGTTGGACACCCTGACCTTCTTCAGGTGATTGGAATTTCAAACCGAATGACCCAGTGGATAAAGACCTTGGTTAGATCCAGTAACTAGACCCAAAGAGTTATGAGTCCAATATCAGGCTACAGTAGTAGTGGACCAAAAATGCGGGATGAGTTAAATGGAAGTAACATCTGGAAGAGTTATGGCACGTGAAAATAGAACAATCTACCCTCGGTGGACGTAGTAAAGGGTTCGGTTCTTCAACTTGAGATATTTGAGAAGGATATTAGTATAATGCAGAACTTGTACTGGCAGCAAACCGGATGCACAGGAATAGAATATTAATTCGGTAGATATACAAAAATAGAAAGTGGTGTGAGAGAAAAGATGTCTTCTCACCGAATTTATTCAGCCTCTACAGTGAGGCGACTCTGAATTATAAGAATTTATTATTTATTATCATTCTTAAAAATATGACACAGTGTTGATAGCAGAAACAGAAAGGAAAGTGTAACAACTTCTACAGACGTAGTTAAGGAAAGCGTAAAGAAAGGACTAGCTATCAATTGCAACTATATAGAATGTATGATTGTTATCAAAAGGAATTGTCCAACATGTAAATTATAAATTGGGGATACCAAAACCAAACAAAAAAAAATTAAATATCTGGAAAATGTTTTAACAGGGGACGGAAAATGCGACACTGAAATCCGAAGGCGAATTGGGATAGCGAAAGATGTTTTCCAAAAACTAAACAAAATATTAAGAAAAAGGGAAAATTTTGTTAGAAACAAAGAAGATAACTGAATTGTTACGTAAAATTAGTCCGACTATATGGCAGTAAATACTTGACAATCTCCTCATAGCTGAAGAAGAGAGTTGAAACAAGTTCTGTAGCTGTACAGAAGGATGATGATGATACCATGGATCGAACCTGTGAGCAACAACGTAGAGAAAATGGAAACAAAAAAGACACTTATACTTGACATCAGCAAGAGATTAGCTGAAATTGATAGAGAAATGAGGAAAGCAACACATAAACTACCCAGCGAGTTTTAATAAATGGATGGCAGAACAGGTTTTAGGAGAGGTAACAAAAATACATCATCTTATTAAGAGCAACAAAGAAAAGGTAATTATGGAGAGCCATGATCGCAAATGTCCTGAAGGAATACGGTACGTAAAAAAAGAAAAAAGAGAATGAGTTAAATGAATAGCAGAACCGGGAGAGATAGCAAAAAAGACATTATTAAGGGCTACTGAAAGGACATGACACATAGAAGAAGATTAATATGCTTTTCATAGAAAGAGGTCCCAATGTGTTGTCCATCATTTGATATGTCTTTATACGTATTGACGAATGAAGGTGTTTTAAGAAACATTTAACTAATTCGAACCAGAAAATGAATCCATGGTAAAAATTCATAATTATACATCAATGTTTCGAAATAATATTTTAAAACCTTATTTGTAATGGACTCTCCCGTCGTATTCGACGTATGAGTGTCAGGCAACTCAGTTCCGAGGAACCGATAGCCAGACACCTACACATATAATTTGATTATAATGGTGAAGGCTTTGTGCAGAACATTTTTTGAAGAGCCGAATACACAGACTTGACGCACCTCCAAACGACCAAGTTTTGAATTCAGAGTTATTCATCTAGACCAGTTGCCATGCAAGGCTATAGAAACCAGTCTGTCCTGCTATTTTGCCATAGCTGGAGGGAGAAGAAGAGAATTCATACCTTTCCCAAGGGTATTAGAACGTAAGTGAATGCAATGGATTCGACTGGAATTCGAACTCGGCTCTCGGATTCCTCAGTTCGAGCCGTACCTCCTCTTTTGTGTTTGATATGTATTATAATCATTGTTACTACTTAGGTTATTGCTGCAAGAGAGATCACGTGACTAATAAGGATGTTTGTATAGCGCCAGGACTCCTAATGGAAAAATTCTTACCGATAATGAGGACTTGAACACCGACAAGCGAGAAATACGCAACTCATCTGAACGCCAAATTGGACAATAAAAGTAGAAAGATTTTTGCAAGTCGGGGTAAGTACTAGTTTGAAAATCAACATTCAACATTCTGATCCTTAACGAGGATCGAAAACCTACCCACTGACACCAATGAAAAATGTGCCAGTAGGCCTGTTTTGTTTCTGTACGGTTTACGGCTATGTGGGATTTCATGGAGTTAAGATCGATTCGAAATTGAAGACCCTGTTTCGATCAGTTTCAGATATCAATCAGGTCAGAAATTAAATTTTTTACAATTTACAATCCATGATGTATACTAAAATGGATCAACAATTACACGAATTATACAACACCTAATGTCTGCGGTAATTATCAAAGAGTTTAAAACAACTTTTTGTAAGAGAAACAGTAAAAGAAACTATTTATTTTCTAGCTTTTTTTTAAGCATTTCGCCCCAAGCAAGACGGGAGTGCCACTCGCACGCAAGGGTTTACAGAGAGAGAGAGAGAGAGCAAGAGTAAAGAGGGGGGGTGTTTGAGGAAAGGATATAGAGGGGGATCGGGATCAAGGCATCAGAAGATGTCGATTGACATTACATTTGAATATTTGAAGATTATAGCTATCAGGGGAGCAAGTTAGAGGGAGGGATTTCCACTGTCCGGAGGTGCGAGAAAAGAAGCTGTTGGATCAGAAGGGGCGGTTACATTTACGTTCTTCGACAGTGAAATGGTGGGACCGAAATGCCAACCTAGTAGCACACATAAATTCATGCAGTTTGGGTACCATTGAAAGTAGCTCGTCCGAGCAGTTGCCATGAAAATATTTGTAGAAAAGACAGAGGGAAGCCAATTCACGTCTGTGAGAAAATGACTGTGGACGATATTCCAGATCAGGACCTATTACATTGCATATCCGTCTCTGGATTTTGTCGAGGACTTCGAGATGAACCACGGGGTTACCAGACCATATATGGTAAACTTCCGGGATTTACTAAAATTTGATTGATGCTTGTTATTATTTTTTAACTTAGGATTCAGTTTTGTTTTGTTTTTTAATTGTTTTAATGTTAAGTCGCTCAATGCAAGGCCCAAGAGCCGCTGAAGGTAGAGGCTTACTTAATGAGATTGTCGTAAGGAAGGAAGGAGGAGGAAGTAAGAAATGAATATTATAAGGAAATGTAGGATAGATATCGTTTCACCCCTGGACTTAAAAAGACCAAAAAATTATTTGCCTGACAAGCATCCTATTGGTAGTTTCTTCTTTCAAAGCAAAAGTTCTTTATCAAATGAACACAAGGGAAGGTGGGGAGGTCCTTTGCTACGGGGAATATGACATGGCGGATCCTAGCTGTGAAGGTTCGAACTGGTGGATCTAAGGAATGCAACTTGTGTGAACTTCTGACAGAAATCGCTATAGATTAGTGAGAGGCTAGTAAAGCTTCGTCTCTGAAATAGGTACAGAGGGGAGAATAATTCATCACCCGCAAGGTCGCGTATACGTTATTTAGACAGGAGGATTTTGCGGCACCAAACCAGATATATCAGCAATACTCCATTTTTAAATCTGATAGAGCAAGACAACGGCAGGTACGTATTTCCTGGAGTGATGCAAAGACCAGAACATTCTTCCAGTATCTTTTGCGATGTCAGAAATATACGCGTCCCATTTGAAGTCGCGAGTAATTTTAAACCCGTTAGGCGATGGACGAAATGAGCCTCTTTAAGGGTGTAAACATTCATCAGGATCGGTGCCTGATTAGGGTTTTGCTTCACTTTTGAAGGTATGGGAATAATACAAATAAGCCATTGAGCTGAGAGTTAGGTCAAAGAAGAGATCAGTTGCCAGGTACAGGGCTTCAAAATGTTTGGGGAATATCAAGCAGTCTTTTCCCCATTGTGCAGTGAGAGTTAGGTCAGAGAAAAGAGAGATCAGCTGCCAGGAACTGGTCATAGAGATTTTGGGAGAATGATACCAACAAAATTTTCAACATTAAACTGTGAGAGTTAGCTCAGAGGAGAAATCATATTTGGAGATTAATATCAGCCAATCTTACCTGTGTGAGTTAAGTCAAAGAAGAGATCAGTTGCGAGGAACTAGTCATCGAAACATTTGGAGAATGATACCAGTCTTTTTCCTTATTAAGATCTGAGAATCAGTTCAGTAGAAAGATCAGCAGACAAGAACTGGTCACCAAGATATTTGGAGATTGATACCAGCCAGTCCTATTGACTTGAGAGCTAGGTCAGAGAAGAGATCAGCTGACAGGCTCTGGTCACCAAGATATTTGGAGAATGGTACCAGTCTGTCTTTTCTCCACTGAGCTGTTAGGTCAGAGGAGAGATCAGTTTTCAGGCACTGGTCATCAAGATATTTGGGGAATGATGCCTCTCAGTCTTTTCCCCACTGAGGTGTGAGTTTTAGGATAGAGAAGAGATCGGCTGCCAGGCATTAGTCATCAAAGAATTTGGAGAATGGCAGCAGCATGTCATTTCCCCCTTCAGCTGTGACAGTTAGGTCAAAGGAAAGATCAGCTGCCAGGTTATGGTCATGAATATATTTGGAGAATGATACCAGCCATTCTTTTCCCCATTGAGCTGTGAGATTTTCGTCAGAGAAGCGATCATCTACCAGGTTCTGGTCATCAAGGTATTTGGAGCTACCCTGTGGTAACGTCTGCATATACATTTACTAAGTATCTGAGAATGTTCTCGGGCCGATCGTTGATATAAAGCAGAATACGACTAAGATTGAGGGTTGAGCTTATTATTTTCATAGAAATGTGTTCTCGAAACTAAATCCCTTGCTTGTACTACAGTGATATCTGGAGGTGTATTTTTAGCTTAGGATGCTATTCATATCGGCACCAAAATTGACTACAAAACGAATTTACAGAAAACCTTCTGTGAAACAAGATGAAAATACAATGACGATTTTGTAAATAGTCATAGAATCCTATACTCAGTGTCAGACAGAAATAAAAGTGATATTGAATTAAAATTAGACAACGAAGTACATTTACAAATAATGAAAACTTTACTTATGTACTGTAACCCTCTGACTTGTGGAACTGACTCCCATGAGATTGCTATCTGATCATTACCATCTTAACCTCCTCCTCACGTTTGGCGTTATCTTCCTCACATATCCACATAAGCTGTGCTTCTTATGTGACCTTCTACCACGCGTGTCCCTTCAACGCGTTGTCAAACATCAACAATTTCCTGCCTCTTGTTGCACTAAAGAAATTTTGACTTTTACCATCCCTCTGTGTCCCGGTGGTACGGTGGAATTATGGATAGCGGCTCGTAATGAGGAATCGGAGAACCGAGTTCGAACTCCAATCGGATTCATTACATTCCCTTACGTACTAATACCCTTGGGAAAAACATGAATCCTCTTCTCTCCCCCACCCCAGCTAGGGTAAATAGCAGGACAGACTGGGTTATATAGCCTTAGGTGACAACCGGTCCAGGAGAAGGAAAAAGTGATTTTCAATACCGGCCTCGGCTCCGTCAGGCTATGGGTCTCCCTTCTCTTTAGTTAACCTACTTAAGGCACCCTCCTCCTACGGCTACTCTTTTTCTCCTCTTTTTCCTATTCACGGGCCCCACCCTGTCATCCATTCACCCATATTTACTGAGTAGACTTGTCTCGGTTTTCTTCTACCTTGCTTTGATGTCAGGTGAGTGTTAAATTCACCAAGCCGTCTTTCTTCATAATGTGTCCCAGAAATTTCAACTGTTTCTTTCTGACTCTAGGCAAAGGTCATATTTTCGTTTTCTTTTTCCTTAAATCTTCCTCGCTGCTCACAAGGTCCATCCATTGTATTCTCAGCATCCTTCTGTATAACTATATCTCTGTTCCTTCGATTTTCTTCTTTATTTCAAAAAGAAATTATCCGGCATTCACTGCCATACATCAGAATAGTTATGAAATAGCAGTTATGCTCAATTTTTTTTTTATTTGTTTGCTTCTAACGACATTTTCCAGTTCTTGGTTTGAAACTCACTTCGCATTTATTTATATAAAGCTTTGGATTTCTATGGGCGTCGTCTCTAACTGCTCGGCCCAAAGAATTAAATTTCTAAACCGGCTTCATTTTGATGTGTCTAAATCAAAGTTAACACCTTTGAGTGTCTATCTTACTTTGCATTCTTAACGGTTAGTCCTTTCCTCTATGATTTCCTTTTGCTACATAAAATATGAGTTTTCCTTCTGCCATCAACTATCAAAAAATGTTCTACTAATTCCTTGAAAAGTACAAGAAACGAAACAGGAACAAAATTCGAAACTTATAATTATTCTACGAGTTAACCGAACTAAAATCTTCAATTCATTAATCAGGACGACATCAGGAATCATTATTTACATTTTCACTGTCGTCCTCATCTTTATTTAGACGTTTCGGATTTTGTGTCCTCCAAACTTCATCAGATCCTGTTGATCCGAATAACTTTCAGGGAATTTCAAACTAAAACCTTAATGGCGCTAGATTGTCCCCGTCCCGCTGTCAATGTCTTGAAGGGTATTTCGCCATGTTTTTATTTAGTATTGCTTAGTTCTTGCGCGCCATATTTTTACTGAGTCTAACCAAATCGACAGAAATGAAGGAGGCCAATACGTTGCAATAATAACAAAAAAGATGAGGATAATAGTTTGAATGTAAACAATGTAAATAATAACTCCCCATCTCAGAAATTCAATCAGAAATTCAATAAATTATTATAAATTGAATTTCAGATAATATTTAAGTCGAGTTATTATTTGTATCCACGGCCATTTTGTAATGTATCTTTGCTATTTCAGAGGCTACATATCTAGACCACGTAACGTGAATAGTTTTCTCTCGATGGCTTGCGATGCAAACACATTAAACAATGAATTACGACAAAATTTGCATCTAATAATGTTGTTCCATGAAAATAAGAAGCTCTTCCCAGATAAGTCAGAATTCGGCCGTAAAAATACAGTAATTATTTCTTCTTTTCGAGGGAGAGAGTCTGTAAAATTCCTTTTCAATTCGGTTATCTTCTTTGCGTGAACAAGCAGAAAATAAATTACTAAAGTATATTATGATGAGGTTCTGTGTACTTTCGTTACGACAATTCTTTCTTGAGATGTCCTCCTTAAATACTGTTTTAAGGATGGATACTTCTCACAATCTGGCGGCTGTCTGTTAAGAAAATGTTATTTTGCGGTATTGTCCATTGATGTTTTGGACAGTTTGTAATGAAAGAAAACAATCTCCGACTCATAACACACACACACACACACACACATATATATATATATATATATATATATATATATATATATATGAGAGGTGGTAAGGACCTGATATTTGAAAATGGAAATGATACTATAACAGTAGGTAAGTGAAAGTAGGAAAAATTATATCAAAGCGGCAAATAGAAAACTGAATTTTCTTACACATCTTCATATTTAGTATATTCTTTCTTTCTTTCTTTCTCTCTTTATCTCTCTCTCTCTCTTTACCTGTCTCTCTTTCTACCCGTCTCTCTCTCCCTCTATACCTCTTTCTTGCCCTCTCTTTCTCTCTCTGCATTCTCTTTCTTGATCGACAGGTATACGTCGTAGATTATATAGGGTCGTTTCCGGACCACCGCAATAAAGCAAATATTGCAATAAAGTGAATCAAAGGAAAGATTTTGTTTTTCAAAATATATAAAAAGTTACTTTCACGTTATACAGTAGTGCATTATTATATAGATAATTTATTATCTCTTTCTCCTCTCTACCAATCTATATCTATATGTAGCTATCTATGTATATCTATATCTGTCTATCTATCTGTCTATATATATATATATATATATATATATATATATATATATATATATATATATATATATATATATATATATATTATTATTATTATTATTATTACAATTATTATTTAGATAATACGCTATACGGCATTAGGTCTGAAGAATGAACATATCTTAATTTTAATTACGACCAAAATTTTATTTTATTACGACCAAAATTTCACAGACACGAAATGCTCAAATGCGGTTGACACAACAGCATCGATCAACTGACAGGAGTGCCATAAATTTTTAATTTATAAAAAGTACAGTATCTTCGAAGTGTAAAAAAATGAAGTAAACCTAGATACCAACCTGAGTCTGGGATAAATTTTAAAATATAAGTACATTGGGAAATCTTGTTAGTAAAGTGGGTGCGGGGTATACTTATCTGTATTTAGTTTAGTCTGGTAAAAACCTATAGAACTAGGACACACCCAATGCAGTTCAACAGTCTACCAGACTAACATTCTAACGACTGCTACACGGTGTGGTGTGTAGTGCTTTATTAAATTACGTCTGTTGGAATACAGTGTGTATTCAACTCATTATAATCTTCAGTGGATTGTGAGACGAGCTTGCTAAATATTTCTTCACAAAGAGGCATATATTTTATTCAGTCTCATTTCCTGTCAGAATCTCTTTCCTTCTTCCAATTTGTTTCTCTTACCCAATTCCTCTCACATAAACTAATTTTCTTGCTCACGTCTTTCCTCTGTTTTCCTTGTTCGCGCTCGTCTTTGACTTCTCTCGCTAGAACAAGAATCGATAAATCGATCACATTGATCGATACGATTTTCATCTGTAGGCGGAAACAAAAAGCAGAAAACAACACAGCGAAACACATGTCTTTTCCACCAATTGCTTTTTCTTCAATGCCATGGATTTTCGGAATGTTTTTTTGTCTTCTTCTTCTTCTTCTTCGATCCGTATTTTCTGTCTACAGAACAGAATCATGGATTTGTTGGTTATCTTTGCCGCTTTATTACACCATCTTCTGATCAGGGTCTGCCCGCCATCTTTCCACAACTTTTACACTTGATGCCCTTTAACAATTCAATGTGGAAAACAAACGAAGCAGCATTTTGGCAATCAATGGATCAATACGAGTCGATCGATCAATTCAAAATTCCAACAATTGCATGACTCTTCAGCAGGGGGTCTTCAAATCTTCCGTCTCGCCTCCATATGGAATTACAGTGACAGTTGAACAGAAACTGGGGTTTACACTCGAAAAGCCAGATTACAATACACACACACACACACACACACACACACACACACACACACACATATATATATATATATATATATATATATATAATTATTACACAGAATTATCTATCTTTAACACGTGTCTAACTAATGAGAACTGACCCAAACAAAATTGAAAATATCAGTGTTTCTGTCTTTTTGTGTTTTCTCTCAATCTCTGACGAAGCTTTAATAAAACTGAAGCATGTTAGATTGATATACGCTTACTATTTGTTTCTTTATGTTATCATATATATGTATGTATGGGTGTGTGTGTATGCGTGAATTAATACAATTGATACTTAATGCAAGAATAGACAAAATAGAGATATTAGACATAGATACATAAGAAATTCCGCAATATATATATATGTGTCTGTCTGTGTGTGTATACATATACACACAAACAGAGGGATACAAACAAACATACACACGGGTAGATAAACACACACACACACAAAGAAGAAGAAGAAGAAGAAGAAGAAGAAGAAGATAAATAAAATAACGAAAATGAGAAAATCAGCAGGCAATACCTGTTACCTTCTGACGAGTGGAGCGAGCGATTACAAAAGGGTTCGTCTTTGAAACTCTAAAGTTGGGGTGTTGGATATAACAAGAAGTCATCCTCTCGTTTTCTTTTCCTTAAAGAACTCAATAAAGTTAAATATCGATCATCGATCACCAGATCAAACTATTTCTTTCTAACCTAACTAATAGCAATACTGGACACATACAGATAAAAATAATAAAATTAACATTTTCTATAAAAGCCAAATACAAGTTAACTATAAACAAGTATAATTTTCTCTTAGAAATATCATAAAGTAATATACAAGCCGAGTCGACCAGAACAAGAAAATTAAATTATCTATTATAAAAAATTCAAAACAGCTAATCTTATCATCAACAATAACACACCTGCAAGATCTAAATTACAACGAATCAATATTATTTATCGATTCACCTGGCCTTTAATGAAGTGCGTTCCTGATCAAAACAAACTCATGAATAATTATATTGAACATAACTATCAAGAAGACAAGAGTTTCCACCTCTGTGATCACAGCTCAATTAGGACTCATTTAAATACATACATAAACCTACCAAATTTCATAAAGGCTTATAATAAATACAACGATAATGACCTCCTCATCCACATGTAATAAAGACTAAAGCACTGGGGAAGCAATAATAATAATAATAATAAAGAAAAAACCAAAACTCAGTAACATCAACTACGTACACGGCCATAATATGCTGATCGTGTCTGGAAAATGAAATATTCTTATTACTCAGAATTATTAAAGACTCCAGAAAAGAAAACACAAGAAGAATTAAATAAAAAGATTAATCGCAGTTCCTGGATAGTTGTGTTTAATGAAACTTTATATATATATATATATATATATATATATATATATATATATATATATATATCTGAGAACATTGAAGCCAAGACTCAATCGTTAGGCCATGTGCCATGTATATAGATACAAAGAAGGATTGCTGTCCAAATACATAATTTTACACACACACACACACACACACACACACACATATATATATATATATATATATATATATATATATATATATATATATATATATATATATTAATGCCGACTCCGGCCCGAGTAAGTCAACATTCAAGAATATCTATTTTAAAGCTACAATTTTTTTTGTAGTGAGTTGTTTTTATTCTTGACTTCAACTGATCCAAAAGTAATCGTTTTAACCCCGTGCCTCAAAATATTGACCGAAATAAGAAAGAAAGAAAGAAAGAAAGAAAGAAAGAAAGAAAGAAAGAAAGAATATAATAAAACTAATGTGTCTAGTTGGGCTGTGTAGATCTGAGACCTTTCAGCCCTATCACACTTAATAGGCAATGTATTTCTTGCTTTAATTTTATAAATAATTTAAATAATGTATTCCGTACAGTAGAAGGTTTCCAGCGGAATGTATCATTTGAAAAGGGGCAAATTAAATTTATCCCGACTTAAATCAGCGAAAATCAAAGAAAGTGACAGCCTTAACTCGTCGATTCGGAGATTGTGATGAGGAGTGTTACTAAGGGAGTATTACGGAAATATGATATCAGTCAATTATTCCTATCTCTACCATCAGTGAAACAATCAGGCTATAAAACAATAAAAAATGCAAAGGAGTTAATAAACATATCAAAACCTTTGTCCTCAATCTTTTTTCTTACATGTCTGGAACAACAATTAAAATAAATGTTTATTTTTATAGAATTATTACAATTAATATTTAAAATAATTAATATTAAAATGCCAAATGCACAGACATTTATAAAAAATTATATATTTTAGTTTGAGTAAAGGAATCATTCTAGCATCTAGCAAAATTGTCTGAATCGTGTAACAGCCTCATTGTCCATTCCATAAAATGTTTAATATCTAAAAAAAAAACACTAAACCATGTGGGTTTTCAGATAAGACATTTAGCCATCTTGACACTATTTGTCGTAAGAATCACTAAAAAACCATTTGAATTATTCAGCTCGAAAGAGAACGGGTTAAAATCGATTTGTTTCAGCCTCACTGTCTTCCCAAATGAGCAATGGTGAGAGAAAAATAGATCATTCAGGCCTTCAGTAATGATATCAACATTCTGGCTTCCATCTTCAAAGTCCACTCCAGAAACATCAAGAGAACGGTGAATAATATTAAAAAAAGAGGGAACAGTAGAAAACTGGATTAGGAGGTCACAACAGGAAGAAGGGTCATCATTTCATCAAAAGAAATCAATTAGTAAACATCCATCTCAGTCCATAAGACGTTTGGCACGTGAGAGAAGACTTTCAGCTATGACAGTCCCAAGGGCAGTGAAAAAAGCACTTGAAAATGAAATCGTACGTGAAATCTCTGAGTCACCCTGTTACTCTAGGACAGAAGCTTCGAAGGTTAGAGGGTGTAGACCATCTTGAATACGTTGGAAAATGATCCTGGAATAATATTGTTATACCGGAACATACCTATTCTATTGTTTATAGACTCTCCAACAGATAATAAGTAGTAGTAGTGGCAGTCGCCAGGAAGCTCAGTGAGTTGAGTGAATCAGTCATTGAAGTATCAACCACCACAACTAGATTGCTGCGTGATTAACTATTATAACAAATTCCTAACGTTTTGTACGTCGAACCTATTTTAGGACCGACTTAGTGAAATACAAGCCTCCACTGTGAAAACTACTCTACAACAAATATATATATATATATATATATATATATATATATATATATATATATAATATATATATATATGAAATGTATATCAATCCTTCATCGGCTTCCGATCCTTAGCTATGATTAATTAAAGATGAACATGTCATTTTCGTTTATGATCAGTATCATCACGATTCTTCTTGGAGAGTAATTATACATTCTTATTGCTCAAAAATCTCAGAGAATTCCGGTAAGATATCTTTAATCATTTCTAAGATACACCGCTTCAAATCTTAATCTAAGAAATGGACAATTTTGCTTTTACACGATTTAGACAATTTTGCTATTGCACCAGGTATATATATATACATATATACAGAGTCTATACGTTATTTTTATGGATACAAATATTTACGTAAATGCTCTATTTATAATAAACATTTACCGGCTTGAACAGACAGGAATCGAACATGTATCCTCCACGGAACTGTCATATAGCCTGAGGCGCTATACCAGTTATGCATATATATATATATATATATATATATATATATATATATATATATATATATATATGAGGAGATCACTGGTGTGTCTCTTAATGACTCTCAAGTATAGTAATCCAGGAGGGAGGATGCAGTCCATCTGAAACACACACACAGTCATAGCTTTGTTCCTGGGTTTGACCACCGTGTCTCGCGCCCATTTCTTTCCTTAATCGCCAATTCTAACAGCGAATGCTCTTGAATCCAATATAGAAATATAGGCCTCGGCTAAACACTGATATTACAGCTGCTCCATTGTTACCACTAATAGATTTTGTTATTTTCGGCATTAACAAAATAATTTGTTTAGTTTGGTTTGGTTTATTTTTTTTATGTCATACTTATATCAACTTCAGTGGATTATTTAATGCTGACGAGATTTTTAGGATAGGTTCGTATGCATAGAAAATGTATTCTTTGTAAGAAATCAGTTTGAAGATTAGGTTTCATTGACGTATTTTTGTAAAGGTTTTGTCTTGTAATATTTTTCCTTACAAATATGTATTACTGGTAATCTTTTTTACTATGAAAATGTACTCTGCTGGCGCCTTCACTGTAAAAATGTATTTCTACACTTTCATACTGTTTCTATTTGCCTATCACTGGGACCCTAACAGATGGTGACACACAGTGTCAGAATGGCTCCTCAAAACATTCCGTTCAGAGACCTCGCTATCGGATACAGTTCATCTTCATACCAAAGATGCCTCATTGGGGGTGGGGGGTCTTACCCCTCTGCAAAGGTGCAATCGGCGTATTCTGAAGAACCAGCCGATAAGGCGTTAATTAGTTTGGATCTTTTATCTTAATTCCTCCCAAAATATTAATTAAGCCCCAAATAAAAAGAATTTATATTTACTAAAATTCGCACCAATTTTTTCAAAAGTGAGGCCTATCCATTGCACTCCGGTTGGGTAGATCTTTGTAATCGCCCCAAATGTGGACGACTTGGGTACGCTAGTTCTAAGTGTAGGGGGTCTACATTCGCGCTCACAGCGATAAACAAGCCAAAAACAGATATATGTTATTTTTTAAATTGTAAAAAAATTCTTTGTAAGTACCTCGAATGTCATCCGCAGTTACAATTTAGGGGCATTTTTTCATTCCAAGAGTTGGAGTTTTTGCGAGGCAAGCTAAACAAATTTTGATTTCAAATTTATAATTTCAAAAGACTGCCAAAAATTTAATAAAGAAACAAACAAAGTTTGATTTAAAATTTATAATTTCTTAGATTGAATTAATATTTGCGATAAGTAACTTTACATTGTTTGGGATGAATTAGTCTTCTTGTAGTTTATGCTTAGTCCCTTCATCTAGCTCTCCTTCGCTACCTTCTGTAGAAGGTTTTGTAATTTCTTTTCCGTGTCTGCTATCATCACTGTGTCATCTGCGTATCCTATGTTGTTAAGATTGTGGCCGCCTATGAAGAATCCTGGTAGGATTTCCAGTTCAGTCAGGTCCGGCGGGAATGCACATCCCTGCCTTACACACTTTCCATTTTTATATATCTGCTGAATCCATTCTCTACCCACGTGCAGGTCGTTTACTGCCAGTATAGATTTTTGATTATTCTAATATCTTTCCCAAATATATCAAGGTTAGTGAGCAGTTCCAGATCTTTGTGGCGTACTTTGTCGAACGCCTTTGCGTAGTCTATAAAAAATAGGTGCATGTGTTTCTGCGTTTATATTTCTCTTTCTAATAACATTCTGAGCATCGCGTTCCTTGTTCCAGTGTCTTTAACGAACCCGCACTGTTCTTGTCCTATCTCTGGTCTGATTCTGCTACGCGTTCCATTCATCAGAATACGGATGATGACTTTTGTTATGTGGCTGATTGTTCGGTGGAGTTCACATTCGTTTGCGCCTTGTTTCTTAGGCAGTGCTATGAAAATAGATCTGCTGCGATCTAGTATATCATCGCTGTTGTAGATTTCATTTATTATTTCTGTAATCTTGTCTATGTCAAAATTAACTAAGGCTGTCAGCATTTCCGTTACAATTCCGTCTGGCCCTGCCGCCTTGTTTTTGTTCAATTTCGTCAGTGTAGCTTCTACTTCGGTTTTTAGAATTTCAGGCTCATCAGCATTTCTGTGTATTGCTGGTTGTTCATTTTCGTCCTGGAAGAGTTCTTCAATATATTCGTTCCAGCGCTGAAAAATTTTCCTTTGATTTTAGGCAGTCTGTTGACGAGCATATCTTCTGTCCTGTTGCCTTATATGTTTGTGCATGTCTTTGTTGGTAGTACTCAAATCTTTTTATTTCTGTACATTTTTCATTTAGCCATTCTTCTTTAGCTTGCCTGCATTTGGTCCTTATTTCATTGTGTAATTTTCTGTACTCCGTTCCGTACCTTGGCAGAGTTTTCTGTCTTCTTTCCATCATGTCGAGAATCTCATCAGTCATCTTTTTCTTCTTCGGCCATTTTCCTTTTTGGATGATATCGTTTTACTGATGTCACTAAAGCTTCTCTTGCGTCCCATTTCGAGTTTCCATTTCCATTGTGTCCCTCGTATCTTCTTTTCACACTGTCCATATATTTTCCTTCATGTTCGGGTCACTTGGGAGTTTGTTGCATTGCAGTTTGGGTGCTGCGTTAGGCTTTTTCAATTTCCGTAGTTTCACTATTAATTTACATATAACAGGGTGGTGATATATATATATATATATATATATATATATATATATATATATATATATATATATATAAGAGAGAGAGAGAGAGAGTCCCCCAATCTGTTTGCTGGTAAAAGGTTTCTGGGTCAGCAGTAGTAAGGTGGGAGAATAGAATAAAATGATAAAATTCTAACTTAATATAAGTTCCATTACCCACTATTAAAACAATAAGTGATTGAGGTTTTACATCAGAATCACACTAGTTACCTAAAACCCGAAGTAAGCCAACCTACACATGATATATATTGACTGGGCATCCTGTAAAATCAAAGACAAAAATGGTTTTCTGTTGTCAAGAATTCAGACAAGTATTAATGACGGATTTTTTTTCTTTTATAATACAGCGTCGCTTTAAGAAGATTTTCATATCCTATTTTATAAAATTTTCTGGATAAAACAAAACCTGAAAGCAGTAAATAAATATAGATCAGATTCTTCAATTTTTTATTCAATGTTCGTAAACATGTCACGACTTTTATTCTCTTCATCAGGCAAAAGTTTACATCGGCATTGGGCATAAATGTTAAATCAATGTATAATACAGATTTCCGACGGACTCTAATTTTCAAGTAACAACAAATCTCTTCAATCAGACAATATTGTTGCCGATTTTAGAGATACCCCAAAGTTTGAATGCGTCTTCAGATTTGATTTTTTTCGTCTCAATTTGCAACGGTCTTCGAGATCTGTTCACAAACTATTAATGATGAATAAGGTCGCCACCTTCATATTCTCTGAAAGTTTGAGTCTCTCAAAACGTAATTTATCTTTCCTTCATACGCAGGTTCGCATCAAATGTATGGGAGTTATCATTGGGTGTTAAGTGACAGCAAGTCTCCAACAGCTTTCTCACTATTCTTCCCAGCAATACTGTTAAGGAAACAATTTCAAAACAGTAATTTAGTACAATTTAGTAAAGTGGAGCTGTTATTCTCCATGACAGTGCAAGAATAAATTCTGCAAGACAAGCAGAAGATTGTTGAGATAGAATGTCCTTTCACATCCTCCATAGCCACTAGATTTACAGCATAAACATTTTCCTTTCATACGAGGCACTAAGATTTTTCTCTGGCAAACATGTATCAGTCCAGACGCAAAAGAGACCCCGAGCCGCGTGAAGACATGTCTGTCGAAGACATTTAATCACATCCGAGTTTCTCTGTTAGCAGCAAAACACATTGCTATATCCAGATACGGGCCTGTCTGCAACTTGTCTCGGTCTGGGTCTTTATCAATCGTCTCATGTTGATAAAAGCAACAGGAAAACCAATAGTCTGGAGTCTGCTTTTGGCCAGACTCGCTTTACTATCGTCGGTGATTCGATGTCTTGTAAAGACGTTCCCTTGGCGCATTTTCTTCCGGAAGTTACGTACCGCCCGCCACGCGATGGCTTCTGTGGCAGTGGCCTCACTCGGTATTATTCAGTTTTTTTATTTCTTTATTTCTCTATTTTTCTCCCTTACTTGTTATGAAAACAATTTAGCCTCAACCTCAAAATACACTTGCCTTATATTTTTCTACAATTTTCTCAGTGTTATAAGCACAGTCCCTTTCTTTACACTGTATGGAAGGTGGAAATTGAAGTTAAGGTATTGCCCGCTGAATGTCTGCTTTTGATATATAATTGTTTTAAACTCATTCTTTGTGCGTATTATTAGTTCACCCGAAAGTTAGTTATTTTCTTCTTCCATTGTGAAATGAAGGTTTTATTGACTTCATATGGTTTAGCAGTATTTATACTGCTTCTTGGTGAGACCAGAATATGAAGGTGTTATCTACTTATTTCAGTCATACTGTTGGCTTCAGTGTTGCTGTTCCTAAAGTCATTTTTCCGAAGTATACCATATATATGTTTGCCATCACTGATAACAACGGTGAACCCATAGCCAAGCCTTCCCCCAGTTGATATATGTTAGCCTGAAGAATGTTGTCTATACAAGGAACTTCAACATCTCCATCAAGTTATCTATTGGAATACTAGTATGTTCTCCAAGGGAGGGGCTGATTCCATTTGGTCTCGAATCGCCTACAGAGCCTCATCCGTAAGAACTTACATTTTTTTATTATGTGTGTGTTTTAATGTATATATAAATATTGTTTATCATGTATTTGCTTACTTTTTTTAGTATACAAGCAGAGCCACATCCAAATTTCGACAAGTCTCCTTATTCACGATTAATATAAGATCTTCCTTTATCGCTTGGGTGGGATTCCCTTTCTGGTTCAAAAATTCCCAAGGCATTTTGTTCTTTTATTTCCTAGTGTAGCTTCTACTTTGGGGGATTTTCTTCCGGATTCTGTCGACGGGATTGGCAGAGGAGGAGAACAGGCTTTTTTTTCTCATCGGAGTAGATGCTACAGATGTAGTATCTGTTTCATGCCGGAGATAATCTCTCCTCCCTGCCGTCCCCACCATTGCGTGACATCTGTTACTTAGCGGTGGGATGACCGGTTATAACAAGCTAAGATAAGACCTGCTTAGACCAGCGGCCCGAGTGGAAACACTAGGGTCCCCACGTTAAAAACCGACCTAGTGTCAGAACCTGACTCTGGGTCCAGTAAATATCGGGTAACTTTTACTTTGTTCTGATACAATTTGATTAGATAGCCAAACCCAAGCCGTTTGCATAGTTCCGAGTTTATGGCATAGGCCCTCCCCTGACATGAACATTTTGTATCCTTTTGAGCCTTTCGTACAAAAACCGTATTTATTATTATTATTATTATTTAAATTCATGATTTTCACTCAAGATCAAGTGACAGCAAGTTTCCTCAATATTCCAATTCCCTCTTTACTACTCTACTATTAATAATGCTATCGTCTTAATGAAGCCAATTGTTCTTCGGTGTTCCCATTCCTCGTGTATCTATGCCTACAGAAGGGATCCAGTAATGATAGTCACATCTGCTATTCTTATGTTCCACAGTTTTTTCAGTTCTTTGGTAAAATCAAAATAGTTGTTCAGCGTTTGTTTTTCATTCATTTGTAATCTGCTGTTGAGGCTGTAAGCAGAAATGTTAGGAACTGTCTCAGACATACAGGAATTTTGAATCTTTTGCAACAGCTTTGAGTTTGCTGAGGAAAGTTGCATAATCTTGGGGTAGGAATGACTCGTTCACGGAATATTGAACTAGTGGTAGAATCAAATTTAATTTACCTTCAAGCATGTGTTTAAGTGCAATAGAGATGATAAAGTCTGCAAAGTAATCCACATACAATGACCCCCCACCCCACCATTGGCCTCAGACGTTCAATTCGCCCTTATCCACCCGATCATCTGTGCGGTGAGAAATATATATGTGCTACATTCAAAGTTCCTTGACTAGAGGTAGTTTAAATTGACTAGAAACGCCATGACGTTTTTTTTTTTCGGCATAGCCTCGTTTTTGGTTTGTTTTTTTGTTTTGTTTTTTGTTTTTTTATCTCCTATGCCCGAGGTCAATCTAACATAATCTATATTATTTCTCAAGGTTTTGCGTTAATCCAAACAAAAGAAAATGGGTCACTATTGCTTTCCGTTTTGGTCTTGATGTCGAATCGCGGGCGTACAGATACACACACACACATTCGCGCGCGCGCACACACACACATTGACACCATCTTTTTGCATAATGACATAGATTGAATCATATATTATAAAACCTAATATATGTGTGTAAGTCAAAAATTATCCGCACCTTCTCCGTAACATATCTGTGTTATGAGTGCGGATAATTTTTTACTTTTCCTCATACAGGGAAGCTCCGAAAGTACCGCCACCTAAGTATTTCCATGGAAACTAAAACAGAAGCAAAAAAAAGAATAAAATCATTGTAGACAGCAAATTTTCAGCTCGAACACATTATTTCTCCACAAAGTCACCACCATTTCATATACAGTTTCATCAGCGATAAAACAAAGGCACGCACTCGGTAGGTGGTTCTTCACATATATCATATATCTTATATCATGTCATATGTCATATATCATATGCCATATGCCAAATGTCATATATCATGTCATATATATGTCATATATCATATTCCATATGCCATATATCATATTTCATATGTCATATGTCATATATCATGTGTCATATATATGTCATATATGTCACATATCATATGTCATGTGCATGTGTCATATATCATATGTCACTATTGTTGAAATGCATAATTGTCTCCTATCTCTTGTTCACATTCTTTCTAAATCTTCAGCAAACTTTCATGAATGACAATACGTACAATTTTTTCCGTATGGAGAAATTCAATGATAAAATTCTATTTCACAAGCACTTTCATATCAGACACCATTTTGCCAGACTGTCGTTCATCTTTTATCTACAACAAAATAAAAATATTTATTGGCGGGTTTTAAACTCTATGATCATTCCAATTACATTCGCTTCTGATGTCGTAAATCAATAGGATAAAAAAGTAGCTTTATCGTGTATATTATGCAATATTATATCATATATAATAATATATTATTTCAGTTTCATAATAGCTGGCTTATGGCCACATCTCGTTGAAACACCGATTCTTGTACGATAACCGAAGTTAAGCTTAGTCAGTACCTAGATGCGTGACTGCTTGGGAAGACCAGGTGCTGTAAGGGTGGATGTGAGGGTGGTGTAATGGATAATGGCTGCTCGGAATTGTTAACCGTTGGGTTTGTTATATTCACTTACGTGGAAATACCTTTGGGAAAGGCATGAATCCACCTCTTCTCCTCCCGGCTATGGGTTAATTAGTAAGACGTGTACCACTAAACCATTATTAACTCAAAAGAAATTCTTACAATTAAAAAATATTTTCTGGCTTTAAATAACCTGCAAAGGGTTGATAAGTCGTCGAAAACGAATCAACCAACCATAATAGATGTTACATTTAGTGTATAAAATTTGTATGCAAATTTAAGTTTGCTATCAGAACGATGTGGATATAGTGTAAGGGTCATCGGTACGGAAAAGGGAATTAGCGAGACAGGTTCAAATTCCAGACTACTTTGTTGTGTTTATGTCTGTACTAATAGGAAAGGAATGACTCCTTCTTTTCTTTACTCCATTTATGGGTTAAATAGCATGTTAGATTGGTCTCTCTAGATATTGGTGGAAACCAGTCTAGAAGAATAAGTACTCTGTTTTTAAAACTATGGCGAACTCAACGGGAAAGTGTTCTGCCATTTCCCTTACCAAGAAACCATGGATACTTACAGATAATAAAGAAACGAATCTGTAGAGAATCATGATCGCCCATGTCCTCACTGAACAACGGTATTTGAACAAATTATGAGACAAACTTAGTTTTACATTTGTCTCATAATATTTCTTATATATTTAATGGCGGAAATTTGTCCTCGAATAGTTGTTTTGTTTGTAATTTAAAAACAAAACAAACGATAAACTAAACAAAACTGAAATATTTTGTTAATTCAGTGCAAGAACAGAACTCAATATGCCAACTACGAATTGGAGATGCCAAATTCAAGTAAGTACGAAAATTTAATATCTAGGAAGTGTTTTAACTGAGAACGGAAAAACGCGTCACCGAAATCCGTAGCTGCATTAGGATAGCGGAAAATGCCTTCCAAAAGTTAAGAAAAGTATTAAGAAACAGGAAATGTAATATCAGTCCTCCCATATGGCATTGAATACTGGACACTCTCCTCACAGATTAAGAAGAAAATTAACACAACAGAAATATAGTCCTACAGAAGGATACTGAGATTATTATGGACTGAAAATATGAGTAACGAGGAAGTTTTAAGGAAAACAGAAATAAAAAGGACATTTATACATAGTATCAGAACGACGCAATTGAAATTTCTAATGAGGAAAGAGGGTATGGCAAATTTGATTCTCACAAGATATAATGAATGCAAGAGAGACTGGGGAATTTATTGAGTAAATGGACGTTATGTAAATGGATAACAGAATAGAGATTGGAAGGAATGCTGAAAAGCAAACGTTACTAAGACTTATAAAGGATAGGAAATTGTGGAGAGCCATGATCACCCACATCCAGAAGAAGAAGAAGAAGAAAATGTTCATTTCGAGAAACATGCAAATAATGTAATATTGCGTTTAAAGCATCATTTAGGTTTCATTTAAATCTGTTTTGCTTATCGATTTTCACGTGGAATTTTTTCTGTATCATTTCTATTTACTCTCAGAACAAGAAAGTTGTAACAGAATTTCAAATACCATTTGTCATTTTGGATTCTGCTTTACTTGTTCTAAATCTCCTTCCATGTTTCATATTATCTGTTGCAATCTATAAACGAAGCAGGTGCAATTTTTGAAAATTCCAATGTTTTTCTTACCTTTAAAGAGCTCGCTTTAAGACACATTATTTATATAAAAAAAAACCACTGTCAAGTTTAACAACACGAAGTTATCGCTAGGACATAGAAACGTAACCTTTAATAACTGTTGCCAATAATCAGAAGAAAAATATGCAAACCTAGTAAATCTATCAACAATATGTTATTTATCATTTTATCATTATATATATATATATATATATATATATATAATATATATTTTGTGTGAGTGATTCAGCGTGGTGTAATGATTAGCAAGTGTGCCATGGTTCTCTATAACTTCCTATCCTTTATAGTTCTTAGTAAGGTTTAGATCAGCTACAACTGATTAGGAAGTTCGATCTTCAACTATGCTTACTGCTTTACGCCACATCCAAACTACGCTTAGAAAATTGCCACTTTAGCAAGGTTATCTCGCTCGATCAGTTACGACTTAGTAGTAGGATCAATCCTCATATCGCGTCCCCGAATTTCGGCCTTGTGCTACATTTAAGCGACTCTTAGAAAATTACCACTGGTTCACCTTGCCGTCGCGTAATAGTTAGCAAGGTTGTCTCGCTAAATCAGTTCGTACTGAGCAGTGAGTTCGATCCTCACTTCGCGTCCCTAAATTTCGGAAGGAAAATCGTTACTGGAGCTCCTCGATATGCTATAATGGTTAGCAAGGTTGTCTGGCTAGATCAGTTACGACTGAGTAGTGAGTTCGATCCTCACAGGGAGGTCCATGCTTTCGACCTCGGGCCACATTTAAGCTACACTTAGAAAATCACATTAGAGGCATCTGAGTGTATTGCCCGGTACCTGAGGCGTCTCCAAAGAGCACGGAAATTTTTGCGAGGGATGTCCGATAAACCCACTATAAAAAACCACGACCTTTTGTCACATCTGGTTGCGTGTGGGTGCACTAGTAAATACTTATATAATATTTGTACGAGCACTTGGGCGTTGTGTAATGGTTAGCAAGATTTTCTCGCTAAATCCGAGCTAAGCTAAATCATTATATAATACTGGCAAGGGCGCTTAGTAAATCGCTAATATTAGCAACGCTTAGTAAATCGCTAATATTAGCAACGCTTAGTAAATCGCTAACATTAGCAACGCTTAGTAAATCGCTAATATTAGCAACGCTTAGTAAATCGCTAACATTAGCAACGCTTAGTAAATCGCTAATATTAGCAACGCTTAGTAAAAATATTAGCAACGCTTAGTAAATCGCTAATATTAGCAACGCTTAGTAAATCGCTAACATTAGCAACGCTTAGTAAATCGCTAATATTAGCAACGCTTAGTAAATCGCTAATATTAGCAACGCTTAGTAAATCGCTAATATTAGCAACGCTTAGTAAATCGCTAACATTAGCAACGCTTAGTAAATCGCTAATATTAGCAACGCTTAGTAAATCGCTAATATTAGCAACGCTTAGTAAATCGCTGTATAATATTTGTATTCTTTGAAATTCTGGATTGTTTTCATGATGAATTAATCTTCCCATTTGTTTTTACAAACACTTCTTGGATTTTATTTTTGAGTTTTATTCATGTGAAATTTAATTCAAACGACGGAATAAAGAGAACAGAAATCCGAAGACCCATTGGAATATCCAAATAAATGCATTCCAGTAAAAAAAAAACATTAACAGATCGAAAAACTCTATTAAAAACAACAAAAAAGGTGAAGAATTGCTATGCCATATTTAATTTCCTACGTGGTAGAGAATGCTGAATTATTTATTCACAGATGAAGAAAAAAATTGAAGCAACAGGTATGTCGTCCTACAGAAGGATACTGAGAATACCATGGACGGAGCATGTTAAGATAATATAAACTGTGACGAGTAGTAAATTGTACTCTTGTGATTTTCGCTAAACTTACTCACATTTAATAAATAATTAGTATTAAATATTTGTAAATGCCATGTCTATTCAAGACATAGGTGATCATAGCTCTCCACATATAAGTTTTCTTTACTGTCTGTGAATATCCATAACAGTAAAATCATTTGCCGCTGTCTTCTCCAATGTTTTCATTTTGTTAGACTGATTACCACTCAAAGCTAGAGAGGACAGTCTATAATGTTATTTAGGCCATAGCTGGGTAAACGTTCATGCCTTTCCTATTTGTTATCAGTTCAAACCTTTGTAAAATTCAGGATTTTGAATACTGATTTACTAGGTAGGCACCTAATAAAAAAATTGAATTTCGCGTAAATATTCTACCCGCAATCTGACCATACACATTACTAGATATATAATGTCGGGCAAAAGAAAATAGATCCCGCGTTAAAATAAATAAAAGTAACAATTTGTTAAACTTTTACTCAGAAATTATAAGTGTTTGACAATCTAGGAATAGTGTTTCTCTTTATTCAGGATGGAAGTTGTCACATTCTAATAGAACGATGAGATATTGCAGGTCTGAAGCCATGGTGATACTGGAAATTATTCATGGGAAAGGTCTAAACCACTAAAGGCTAAGTAGTTTTAAATTTATATATTTAGAGATATTAAAAATCAGTATTTAGTATTGCTCTCATTAGCACGACCTACAGCCTCAACTCGAAGTGTGTTGGAGGTTAGAGCAACCAATCACGTAACACTACCATGTCTTCATCAGTGAAATAGTTGTTTACTGTATAGAATGATTGTGAAGGTGTTTCCTCATGTTGCAATGCTTCACCATTTGCTATGCCTGGTAACAGGTATAAAAGTAAAATTTTAAAGTAAAAGTTTCGCTGTTTCGATTTTGATCAATTTATCTTGAGTAGATGCTGTTGATGTAACCCCGACAATCGAATTTTTCTTCATTGCATTTTTTTTTTCAATTCACTCCGAGCAAGGTGATAATGACACTAAGACGCAAGGGGCTGCTGGGAGTGAAAGAGAATGGGATTATTTTAGGAAAAGGAACCGGAAACCCAATTTTAAACCGGAAACAAGTGATAAACCTCAACTGCTGCTCAAAAGACCGAGAAGATGTGTGAACCGGGCGATAGACGAACCTACCTACTCCTATTAAATATATTTTGGAATTTCTCCCGTACGAAATGACTTCGGGTGCTTTATTCCTACATTAGAACGTAGTTCAGTTTTGTTTTCCTTACAAAATACCCTTTTTTTTATTTTCCATCTTTCTTTGCAGATGTTCAGAATTATTTTGTGAATTAATTTTAAGCACGAATTTCTTTTACTCGACACTTTAGAAATAAGCAGTTGCAAAAATTTATTTAAAAAAAAAACCTATTTAACTTTGAAAAATTAAAAATATTTTTATTAATGTGGAAATATACGAGGGGTTGCTAAAAGTTCACGATCTGACCCCATATCACAAAATCTCACCAAATTCACAAAGATCAGAATTTGCTTAGGAATTTCTTCTTGGTTGGACTGATAACTTTTCAACCCGACCGTATTATATCCAATCATAAACCTAACATTCGGAAATTAATCCAAGGACTAACTCTTAGCGATTTGCGTATATATTCGTACAGAATGATTTCAAAAAGAATTTGTCTGCTTTGAAATGAATAATGGATTCAGCGACAATGAATGGAAATGAACATTCGCATAAGATTCGGGGATTTTTGGAGGAGGGGGGTGTTTTTTTTTTTGTTTTTTTTTGCTAACGGTGGATTGTTTTGTTTATCTGTCATTGTTATTTTTATTATTTTTTAAATTTAATTTATTTTTTTTATATTTTTAGTTTTTACTTTTATTTTATATTATTTTAGTTGCTGGTTTTGGTTTTTAGTCTCTATTTAACGTATTTTTACTTTACTAATTTTTATTTTTATTCATTTTTTGTTATATTTATATTATTTTTATTTTATTTTATTCATTTATTTTCAACTATTTATTTTCTTTTTCATTTTATTTTTGTTTTAATTACTTATTTGGATTTTTATTTTTATTTTCTTGTTATTTTTTGTTTTGCATATTATTTTATGTTTTTATGGTTTTATTTAGTCTTTTATATTTATTTAGTTTCTATTTTATTTTAGTCTTTTAGGCACAAATTGACACTTTCACTAAAATTCATTATCTGGCATGAAAAACAAAATTGAATTTGATCTAGAAGAAAACATTCTGATTAAAATTAAAGAAATCGACACGTTCGCATTTTTGATCGATTCATGATTTCATTATTTTGGGGAGGTTTTCTTTTTTTTTAATGAATTTGATTTACTTTTCTTAATTTATTGACTTCCATTGTAAAATTCTTTTGAGTCTCTTTTACGTGTCTTTTAATATTCATTCCTAACTATTTTTTTTCTTTCTTATTTGGGTGAATTGGTTAAGTTGACTTTCATAAAAGGTCCTAGACTAAAAGGATATGAGTTTGAAATTCATGTTTGAAACTACTTCTTTATTCACAAAAACATAACAATGATGAAGATGAAAAAGGCTAACTGGATATGAATAATAAATACAAATGGTTCATCACAGAATTCACAACTGGTACTGGGGAATAAAAAATAGGTGAAAAAATTTGAAGTAAATAGATGAGAAAATCCTTTAGATTCATGTATAATCTTTTAATCTAGCCAATGATTGCAGCAATAAAATTCGTTAACGCAGTGGTTCTCAAACGGTGCGTGCGTCTCATATTTAGGGCGGAAGAGGATAGCAAGTGAGACAGAAGAGGATAGCTGGTGAAGCGGAAGAGGATAGTAGTTGAGGTGGAAGAGGATAGCAGGTGAGGCGGAAGAGGATAGCAGGTGAGACGGAAGAGGACAGCTGTTGAAGCGGAAGAGGATAGCAGGTGAGACGGAAGAGGATAGCAGGTGAGGCGGAAGAGGATGATAGCAGTTGGAAGGGGATACTTGGTGAAGCGGAATAGTATAGCAGGTGAGGTAGAAGCGGATAGCTGGTGAGGCGGAAGAGGATAGTCATTGAGGCAGATGATGATGATAGCAGGTGAGGCTGAAGAGGACAGCAGTTGAGGTGGACGAGGATGGCAGGTGAGGCGGAAGATGATAGCTGGTGAAGCGGAAGAGGATAGCAGGTGAGGCGGAAGAGGATAGCAGCTGAGGTGAAAGAGGATAGCAGGTGAGGTGGAAGAGGACAGCAGTTGAAGCGGAAGAGGTTTGCAGGTGAGGCGGAAGAGGATACCTGGTGAGTCGGAAGATGATAGCAGTTGAGGCGGAAGATGATAGCAGTTGAGGCGGAAGAGGATTGCAGTTGAGGCCTAAGAGGATAGCAGGTGTAAGAGGACAGCTGGTGAGTCGGAAGATGATAGCAGGTTAGGCGGAAGAGAATAGCAGGTCAGGCTGAAGACAATAGCAGGTGAGGCTGGAGAGGATAGCAGTTGAGGTGGAAGCGGATAGCGGGTGAGACTGAAGAGGATAGCAGTTGAGGCGGAAGAGGATTGTAGTCGAGGTGGAAGAGGATAGCTGGTGTAACGGAAGAGTACAGCTGGTGAAGCGGAAGAGGATAGCTAGTGAGGCTGAAGAGGATAGCAGTTGCGGCGGAAGAGGATAGCAGGTGAGGCGGAAGATGATAGCTGGTGAGGTGGAGGAGAATAGCAGGTGCGGCTGAAGAGGAAGAGGAGGTGGAAGAGGATAGCTTGAGGCGGGAAGAGGATAGCAGGTGGATAGCTGGTGAGGCGGAAGAGGATAGCAGGTGAGGTGGAAGAGGATAGCTGGTGTGGCGGAAGAGGATAGCAGGTGAAGCGGGATAGCTGGTGAGGCGGAAGAGGATTGCAGTCGAGGTGGAAGAGGATAGCAGGTGAGGCGGAACAAGATTGCAGTCGAGGTGGAAGAGGATAGCTGGTGAGGCGGAAGAGCATAGCAGTTGAAGCGGAATGATTGAAAGACAATCAAAAATTTAGAAACAGTTTCAATAAATTCATATGCCGAAAATAAATATGATTTCGTAATTTAAAATATTATTATGGATTACTTGTGATTGCATGCATGAGTCTGAGTAGAAATAATTATTGATCGATTTTATTATTATTATATTTTTGCATTATATCAAGTATTAAGAATATGGTATAAAGTGTGCGCAAATTGGAGAGAGTTATTAATGATAATTTTCTGACTTCGATTTCCCGGTTATCTCCCTTTACTCATCAATCTGGACCTACTTTGACTTAGGACTGCTTGCGCCTTCATCAATGTCGTTAACATCAGAATTGCTTTTATCTCACAAAATGTATTTGATTTACCAATTTTTCTTGAAATACTTTTCATTTTAAAGTTTTTTTTCTGTTTCCTTTTCGTTACATTTTTAATTTTTTTCTAGAATGTAATTAAAAATATTTTACAAAAAAAAACATGTTTACTTCTGTTTATGCATTTAATATTAGACTAAGACGTTTGCGATGATATTCAGGGATTAAAAAAAGAAGA
>CAHIKZ030003205.1:2907500-2922500 GCA_903632075.3 Acanthosepion pharaonis
ACTTTGAAAGTGTTATTTTGGGGGTTCATAAAGATTTGCTCTGAATTTACATTGAACTCTCTGGATTTTATCCTCCTTAGGTTTACCCATACGGATTACCTAGTTTTTCAAACTAAACTAAATATATATATATATATATATATATATATATATATATATATATATATATATATATATGTATATTAATATAATGTATATATATATAAATAATCTCCTCAAGGATGAAGAAGAGACTTGAAGTAGCAGAAATAAGGTTTTACAGAAAGATGCTGAGGATACCATGAACTGAACTCGTGAGCAAAGGCGAGGTTTTGGAAAAAAGGGAAACTAAAAAGAACTTACACTTAACATCACGAAGAGGCAGTTGAACTTTCTAGAGAACATAATGAGGAAAGAGGACTTGGAAAATCTAATACTCACATGACAGATTGAGGGAAAGAGGGACAGAGGAAATCAACGCGTAATATACTTGATGAACTTGAGTAAAAGGGTGGTAGAGCAAGGTTTAGGAGAAATGACAAAAAACAAAACTTATTATGAGCTACAAGGGACAGGAGGATGTGGAGGTCCATGATCGCCCAATTCCTGAAGGAACGCGGCACATAAAAAAAGAAGAATGTAAAATTCCCAAGTTCTACTGTTTGGAATGCGTCGAGACAAACTCAGGGTCAGCTTACCACATAGGAAAAAAAACTCTCACAGGCGGGACGTGGTGAGCTTCTCACTGTTCTTTCGCTGCTTCCACGGAAAGTACTCGGACAACCTCCAACAGGTCTAACTTTCACTGTTAGGGCCGCCATACAACTTACATTATAGCAAATCATCCTCCTTCTCTCCGTATTCCATCACAAAGAAGTATGTTCCAATCGGACAGCTTCTACCCGCGAACCAGATGCTTCTTGATTACTACAATCTTAACCTGTTCAAGAGTTAACTGTCATCTTCCCTTCCTAGTCCATATAAACTACTCCTTAACGTAACCCTCTACCTCGAGTGGCCCCCGAGCCTTGTACAGGGTTAACCTTACTTATAAATTAAAATAGTCGATCATATTATTTACAGTATTATTTTCATATATATATATATATTAGTTTTAATCCTTTCAAGTCGACGAGTTCATTTATTGGTGGGTGTAGAAAATTGATCAAGAAAGAGAATATAAGAGAATTGCGGCCCAAAATAAATAAAGTCAGCTATAAGTATAGAAACAAAGTTGTTAAATGTTTCTATCATCATAGTTTTATCTAAAAATACAAAATTAAAATATTATAATTAAAAACATTTATTTTTTTAATTAAAAAAGTTACCTCCCTTGCATAACTGAAAAAATTTTGAATTTCAAACGTTGTAAACGAACAATTGAAAAATTCTTTTGAATTTATGGAGCTACTGTATACACATCTACAAATATCTTATCCCCCTGAATATGGTCTCCGATGAGATTGAAATTATTTGCGAAAATAAAAATTATTTGAAAGACAATTTTGGTATTTTCTTAAACAGTTTTCTACAGCCACCAAGAATGTAATTGGTGTACTTGAAAGAATTCAAACTAAAGTAAATAGACATAATACGTCTAAATTATTTAACCAAATCTACTTGAATGAAAATATATTGCCTTAAAATACATATATATGTATATATATATATATATATATATATATATGTGTGTGTGTGTGTGTGTGTGTGTGTGTGTGTGTGTGTGTGTGAATTGGGATAAAATATAGATTGAATATGGGTCAGAGTCGAACAGATTGATAACATAATTAACAAATAGGAGATATTTATAAATCTAACATGTTTTGCATTTATTCGCCAGAGAATGAGATACGAAGAGAGAAGAGAAAAAAATTTAGTATTTTAAATTTGAATGGCTGTTTGTTTTTCATTTGTTAAGCAGACTTCATGTGTATTTTGTCTTGTAAAGCAGCGTTCGTGTGGAAATTTATGTGTCTTTTTATTCTCCATTATCTCATTCTCTGATGAAGCTTTAATAAAGTCGAAACATGCTGGATTTATAAACGTTTCATACTTGTTTCTTACCCTAAAAAAGAACAAGCCGACCGGTTTTGCTCTCACTCAACAGAGCTGAAATCGAGGGAAGACTAAATATTGCGATATAAAATATAAAAGAAATGTAATGTATTAAAGGTGAAACAATCAGATTGAAATAACGTCAAGCCCTAATTGGTCAACAACACATATGGTTCTGCCACCACAGAGCATCTTATAAATTGTCCAAACTGTGGCACCAATTTCAGCACGAAATATTTCACCATTCTGAGTCATGCTCACTCATTCTTACATTTAAAGGCATTAAAAACAATATATGTCAGGTTCAGACAGCCCTTCCTCTGTAAACAGAGTGAGTGTCTGTTAGGGCTGGACGTTATTTCAATACGATTGTTCCACCTTTAATACATTACATTTCTTTTATATTTTATATTGGGACATTTATTCCTTCGATTTCAGCTCTGTTTCAGCTAATATCATGAAGAGTAAAATTGATCTTAACAATTTTATTTCCATAATAAAGTTCTATACCCTTAAGAAAATTATGAAATATATATATATATATATATATATACATATATATCTTAAAGAATAAAAAATAAGAAGTTCAGATTCCTTGAATTTTACATTTAGTGTTGTTGTTCACATTATATGTATATATGGTGAGATGGCTTGATATATAGACTCACAATCTAGTTTTTCATGTTGATGTGTTTTTAGTCTTTGAATTAAACCCTGAAAACGGTAACCTTCGTTAAAAAAAATTTTTTAAAAACTATTAACTTTTAATGACCCATGATCGATTTCACAGACGATGAAAAAATTAACTACACCCCCCAACATTTGTCGACATTTTATTAATCCGAAACAAAATCAAATTAGCTTTCAAGGTTTATCAAAAACCAGCTAATAAAAATGACCTAATTCCCATCACGACAAAATTAAATTAGGCGTAATCATAGATTTCGGAGAATATGTAGTCTGGATGGCCGAAATGAAGAAGAAGAAGAATATATTGCAAAAACTATTAAACTTCTTCAATACATATATATATATATGCATAAGTAACTGGACTCTCCTGTCATTTTCACTTTTTGAAAGAGCTGATTGTCCCCAAACGACCGTCCGCAAGTTTGAATTTCTTTGGAAAGAATGTAATGAACCCGACTGGAATTCAAACACGGCTCTCTGAAATATTCTCTCTCTCTCTCTCTCTCTCTCTATATATATATATATATATATATATATATATATATATATAAAATAGTCAAACATATATTGTTAAATAAAACAGATAACGAAGTTGTTAATCCAATATTCACTCGCAAAAAGAATCATTCTTACAATCCCAAAATACATTTTGTCTTTTAGATAATACATTATAGGGTTGATAAACCGTGAGAAACAAAACAAATCAAATCAATAAGCTAAGCAAAGTATTAAAAAACAGGAAAATTTTGTTAGAACCAAAAAAAAGTGCCGAATTCCTATGTAATAGTAGTCTTCCAACATGTCAGTGAATGGTAGAAAATCTCCTCGCAGATAAAAAGTAGAGACTTCAGACAACTGAAATGTGGTACAATAGAAAAATGCTAAGAATCTCTTTGACTGGACATGTGATTAATGAAGAGATTTTAAGGAAAATGGAAACAATAGGGACGTTTATATTTATAATCACAAAGAGACATGTGAAATTTCTAGGGTACAAATTGAGAAAAGATGGCTTGGTGAATTAGACACTCACAAGAAAGTAGCGAGCAACCTACATAACGAGGTAAACGGATTTTTGAACAACGACTAGAAAGGAATGTAAAACGACAAACCTTACTAAGAGCTACAAAGTATAGGAAGTCGTGGAGAGTCATGATTCTCCACGTTCTGAAGAGACATGGCACATAGGAATAAAAGATCAGACACTCGAGCTCAGATTTTAAAAAATACTGGTTTTCAGAGAAAGAAAACGCTCCACACTTGGGTGACTGACACTATACAATCTTCCTATGTCTATTTGGCCTTAGGCCCTATAAAAATAAACTTGGTAAGTATCGTATTTTCATATATGTGTCTATGTGTGGATATACGTGTATATATGAGCATAAAAAGTTTAAAGATTCTATTTCTCTGTCTCATCCTATCGCCTGATATGCATATGGTCCTTTCTGACGATGGGTGTGGTGAGGTCCTAAAATATCCTCTGACCATCTATCGAATGTAACAGGAAGCAAGTTTACGTCATTTGCCAAGCGGCGACCCACTGTCAGGTGGTCCAACCCTGAGAGCTTCGTTTTATGTAGATGAGAAACTAGTTGCAATATTTTTAGAATGCTGTTTACAAAATTAACATTTTAGGAAACTTTTCTAGATATCTCTCTCATACATAATCTCTTAATGGTGTGTATCAAAAGTGTTTTCGTCTTTACATACCTTCACTCCAATGCCTACTTCCTCTATACATCTAATGGCGATGATTCCTCTATATTATTAATAATGTTATCATCCATTTAAATGTATTAAAAGTATTTTCGTTTTTTAAAATGCTTAATTTTAAAGTTTATTTCATGTACACGTCTACAGTCTATATTCACTCAACTTTATATTTAAGTTTGGCTAAAGATTAAAGAATGTTTTTTGTTTCTTTCTCCTTAATGCTATGCCCCCCTCTCACTATGGAGTATATGACCACAGCTTCACTACGCTAGGTGTTGCTATTGTAGTTTCTATAGAAAGTATGTTTTTACGGAATGGAATTGCTAGCCTAACACCTAATCGGTTTTGAATTCAGTGTTATTGTTCTCCTAGATTGGTTGCCAACTAAGGCTAGATAAAACATACTTGCTTTATTAATTAAAACATGGCTGGGAGAAGACAAGATGGACTCATACGTTTTCCAAGGCTGGAATTCAAACCTCTCATTTCGATTCCAATTTCCTCACCGTTACTAAATAATATTTCACAGATTCCCACATTTTAAAATATCATTTACAAAATTGAAACCTTTTTTATTAGTTTATAATTTTCATTTTTATTCAAATCATTTTCCTGAAAGAAGGGATTTAATAATGCCTTTATTTTACATCATTAATTTTACTACGCTTTACATATTGTAACCAATTTTGAATGATAAATTTAATAAATTCGATTCTGAATACAAAACAAAGGGATGAAAATAAAATTTGCATTAATACGAAAATCAAACGGAAATTAAATGCTGGCTTTATTCGTCTTTAAATCTTAATCTTTGGAGTTGTATTTTTCTTGTTACATCAACTAATTGCAAGTACGAGTAACGGTGTTTTGTAACCTCCGTTTAAAACATCAACTAATTGTTTAAGAAATGGTTGATATTACTCATGTCTGCAAATCATAACCTAACCTAGATTTATATGGATTGGAAGAAGAACGAGCAAAGAAATAAATGGCGTGAGAGAATTATAAGAATAAAATGTCTTGTTCCATTTGACTTTACGCCAACGAAACTTTAAAAAAGAGGTATGTATATTGCATTTCTTACATAAATATGCAATCATGTCTGCTTGAATATTTAATTCCATCACTGTCAATTTTATTTGTTATATTTTAAAACTTTCTTTGATGTCTCGACTTGTGTGCGAAGGAAAAGCTTTTACTTTTTATTTGTACCTCTTGCTTTTTCTCTCCACGTTCATCTTTGTTGCTGCACATCTGTGTAAATTTCTTAGCATGTCTGTGTTCCGGAAGAAATTAATCAGCCTTTTGATCTACCAATACTTATTCCGTGCTTAAACCTGCACCCACATCGACATCGGAAAATGTACGAACATGCAGGCAAAAAAGATTGTTAGAGGAATGAAAAAGTGAGGTTCTATTCTGGGCATCGTTAGTAGCTATGAATTACAATCATTGAAATTGTAGGGAGGGGGGCATTATTTAAATGAAATGGTTCACTCTTGGAAAAAAAAAATGAATATTTTTTTTTGGCGCTATTACACTTTCGCCCCCCTCCTCGAGCAGTCAGTGTGGACTGCATTGTTTGCAACAGCCGGAAGCAATCGGAAGAGGCCGAGGACCTGCTGTGGAAATACCAAGAAAGGTTTTAGAAATTTCCAGTCAAAATACAGTGGTTGATTGGAATCAGTTTTGCCGTGATATGTTCGTTGAAATAAATAACAAGAAAAAGTAATCCGAAAAATAAAATAGTCGCGGGAAAAAAAAAACCAACATGGCGGAGAGGAAATGCGAAAGGTGCAATAGCGCCATTCTTTTACTATTTTTGCAGACAATATTCATTAAACCTTTCACTACCGACGATATTTGTCATAATCGAAAAAAAAAATTGATGTTTATCATTTTAGAAATGAGGTCCTAATCATGAAATAGACACAAATTAAGCCCTGCCTTAGAGACATGTATTTATTTATTTTTACAAATGTCAAATTTGAAACTCTGCTTGGGTCATTGATAACTGCTTACTATTTGGAATTGGGTGGGGGGTACGTTAATTGGACTCATCAATGATATAAGCCCAGCTTCATAATTAAAAATTATAATTTTTTTATAAAAAAGTAAAAATAATTAAAAATTTATTAAAGAAGTCATGGGTCGATTTGACACTGTATTTGAATCACGAACAGGAATCCCTTTGAAAAAATGACAAATATTTTTTCGATTCGGACTAAAAAGTAAAGAAAAAGAAATGGCTAATGAATACTAATCTACAAAAGTCACCCCCTCTTTCCATTTTTTTTTTTTTTTTTTTTCTGAATGCATGGACCAGTTAATTTAAGAAGTGGCAAAGAACAGCTATTAAAAAATCGCTAATTATGCTAACCAATATTAAAACAATATACTTTGTGTATGGAAGATAGTGTTGGGAGTGGTAAACAAACACTAATCAGATTGGTAAATTGTGTGCTTTTACAAGCGAGGTTAAAACATTTTTGACCTGATCCACTTCCTAAAATCTGACCAAATGCCCCAGCATCTGAATTATTTTCTAATGACCAGAACTCCTTGTATGTTCATAAGGACTCCATTGTTTAGTTTTCGCAAGTTCAGACCTTTATATCTAGGATGCGCCATGCTACATTCACAGAGTTAAATCACACTTGTATCCCCCGTGTTCCAAAGTTGTTCTGGTCAGACAACTTTTTCTGAAGACCGGCTACTTTGAGGAACAGACTCCTGCGTGAATGCTTCCCTGAAACCTGTTTTCACTCCAAGTAAAGGGTCAATTGTTATCTATCTTGCTTATCCTAGAAAGGATACAGGTCTGAGCTTCAATGCCAAATGCAAGGTTTATGATATTTAAAATATGGATAGAAAACCGTTAAAATTCAGTTCAGCTAAACTATTTTTGTAGGTAATCTTTATTTTTTATGATTGTGCTCCATTTTTCTATCGAAAGTTAACTTGGGAGCGATGGGGGCTGGTAATGCTAATGTATATCCTTACTTTGTGTCTGTTATTATGCAAATTGTGAGTCTTTGCAGTTTGTCCATAATGCTCCTAATTTAAAAATACGAAAGCAAGCCTAAAATGGAAAAGTTGCATTTTCTTTTCTTTTTGTAACGAGGAACTCTGTTTTATAGTGTTATAAAAACCCTAAGACAATTCCAAAGCCTTCCTTTAACACCAATAGCCATAGTAGTTGGGTCATTTATTTTCTCTAGATACGAAATGCATCAGTGTTAGCAAAGGGAACAGCCCAACGTACAAATTATAAATTAGAGATACGAAAAAGAAACAAGTACAACAATTTAAGTATCTGGGAAGTACTTTAACAAAGGACTGAAAGTACAATACTGAAATCTGAAGGCGCATTGAAAAAGATAAAGATGTCTTCCAAAAGCTAAACAAGGTATTAAGAAATAGAAAGCATAAAGAGAGCATAAATTGTTACGTAATGTCAATCCGCCTATATGATGGTGAATGCTGGATAATCTCTTCACAAATGAATTCTTGAAGCAACAGAAATGTTTCCACAGAAGGATGCCAAGGATACCATAGACTGAACATGTGAGCAACGACGAAGTTTTAAAAAAAATAGGAACAAAAGGGAAACTTATTAGAAAGGGACAGTTGAAATTTCTAGGGTACATAATGAGGAAAGAGGGCTTAAAAAGTGTGATACTCGCAGGGCAGATTGAAGGAAAGAGGAACAGAGGAAAGCAAGGTATCATGCCTGCTTAGTTAGCTTGAGTAAATGGATAGCGGAACAAGGTTTTGGAGAGATAACAAAAATTCTGTAATAACGACAATGGACAGGAAATTGGAGATCCCTGATTGCCTTTCGTCCTAAGGAGACGCTGTAAATAGAAGACGCATTCTTTTTTTCTCTCTCTCGATTTACAAACACTTTCTCTACTTCTCTTTGGTCCCCAAGTCATTTATTTTTACAATTCCAACAGAGTAACCTACACTAACTAGCTTGTGTCAATCGATTGCAAAACAAACGCTCGGTGTATAGAGTAAGACGACAAACATTGCTTAGAGCTATAAAGGATAGGAAGTTGTGGAGAGCCATGAAAGTATGTCCTGATGGGACACGGTACATAAAAGCAGCTTGGTAACGTTGACGGACAAACCTGGGTGTGTAATGCAGCTATTAATATTGTAGCGCTAATTTGCCACACCATCTTGAAAATTAACCTGTCATGTTTTTGAACGGAGGCCAGAATCACTGACGTCAATACTTAAATTCTTCCTCTCTCTCTTTTCCTAAAATTTCGACTTCCCACACCGATTTCTTTCGGTAAACTTGTCTGGAATGTTTATTCATTTTTTTTTTTTTTTTCATTATTGCATATATTTTGTATATGTCTGTCAGACATATTTTTCTTTACCCTTTTGCGTCCATCTTCCACATTCCAACGTTTACACAAACTCATACAATTAGCATTTCCCAAATCCCAGTGTTCCTTACCCTCATTTTATACGTCTGCTTTCAATAGACCATTGATAGAATATCTGTGTCAAGGTCTAAGACCACCTAAATATTTGTAAGAATTAGCACGCTCTTATTTTGTTTGAATTGCATAGGTCATGAATATATATATATATATATATATATATATATATATATATATATATATTAAATAATGAACGTGTTTCTAGGCATTTAATAGTGTACACGAACGCGACACGCCCTCTGGTTGATAGTTGTATATTTCCCAATGGTAATATGTTATCTGGTAATAACAAAATAATAATAATAAAGAAGTTTTAAAAGTGTGACTTTGAATATTGTGGACTGACGCTACAGAATCAGAAAAAACTGAAGACACTTCACTTAAAGACTAACAGAAGCAACAACTAAAATGAATATACCATAAATCGAAGAGAAAATAATGTTCTTTTCTGTCAATTCCCCCCAAAATATTAAAAATTTATAATTAATAAAAATTTGCACCAAATTCTCCCAGAGCGAGATTTTTTCCATTGTACTCTGGTTAGGTTGACCTTTGCGATCGTCACAAATGTGAGCAACTTGTGTGTACTAATTCTAAATGAGGGGTCTTCATTCGCGCTCACCCGGATAAACAAGCCAAAAACAGATTTTTTTTTTTTTTTTTTTTTTAAATTTTAAATCGTTGTGCGTACCTCGAATATAATCCGCACTTATGAAATGTGAAGAATTCCTTGATTGATTTTTTTTTTTTGGTCATTCTGTGGGTTGGAGTTATTGCGAGGCAAGTTTCATTTAAAATTTCGAAAAAGTATTAAAAATTTAATAAACAAACTTTGATTCATTATTTTCTCGCAGTGAATTAATATTTGCGATAAGTAACTTTACATTATTGGGGATGAACAGAAAAGATCCGAAAATGAATAATCAAGATGTTGACATTCCACACCACTTCAAATAAAAGATTAGGATGGAAACTTCCCCTCCCCCATCAATACTGGAAAAGGGCGATAAAACCTACTGGACTTGAGAAATCTGTTTTCCCAAAAAGGCTTGAAGATTTTATAAATTTTAACGGAAAACAGAAGTAGCTGCTCGGCCAATAAATGCCAAATGTTTCCTCATAGGGAAACGGCTAATATTACCATTTGGCCTTGTGCTATACGAAGACATATTTACGTGCGAGGTTAAGTTATTGACTTAATCAAGTAGCGCTAAGGGAAGGAATTTAGTCATTAATGCTTGTAAAATCTGCTAAATGTTTTGTTAGATAAGGAGAATATTTCCAAATATATATATATATATATATATATATATATATATATATATATCCTTTCTTCACTTCAGGAAAAATGTTGAGTTCGTTAACCAGAAGAATTGACTGCTAAAAATGATCAATTTCAATCTTCATTTGATTACCTTCGACAATTATGATGGCCACATTTATTCCTTAACGACTGACGATCCAGATTATCAAGAATTTGCTTCGATTTTAACATTAAAAGAATTTTCTTTTTCATAAAGCCACCAATTAGGATATTTGATAGTTTAACAAATATGAAATGGAATGCGTGCTTCTATTTGGGCAGCAGTCTTTTTTTAATACATGTTTCGTTAAAAAAAAATAAGGTACTTTTGTTTTTGTTGATTTTTTTGTTTTGTTTTTTTTTGGGGTTTTTTTTGTTTTTGTTTTGTTTTTTGTTTTGCTTTTTGTTGTTGTTGTTTTGTTTTTGTTTTGGGGGGGTCCATGCGTACGTGCATTTACTTTTCTGGACTTAATGAATGTAAAAAATTGTCACAAAGTTTGATTCCGAGCACTTTCATTTAAACTATTAGTCATTTTTTTATAGTAGCATAAGCAAAAGAAAACCTACCAAAAATAGTTAAAAATTAGGCGTTATTACACTTTTGCACCCCACCCCATCCGCCACGTCCCCCCTTACTGTTTTATTTCTCTGATTACTTTTCCTGTTACTTATTTTTTTTTTTTGTTCAGAACATCAAACACGCATTTTTAAACTTGTTCTTGTTTTTCTTTATCACGGTAAAGGTAAAATCATAATTCAAATATTTCCAAAACTGATAAAGTTCCGGGGCAATGTGATGCCAGAAGTTAAATATAGGCGAATCACCAAACCACATAAATTCCGCCAGATATTCAGAAGTCCTTTCCCTATTGGTGGGGGTCATTCATGGCCTTAAATTTAGCCTGGGTACGCTGCCACATTGCTTCAACTCGATTCATGGTGACTCAAGTGTTGGTTGACACTGTAATGGCGGACGGGGTGCGAAAGTGTAATGACGCCCAAAATTAGACTTAAAGATATTTTCACATTCATTAAATCCAGAAAATAAACACACGAACGAATACAAGAAAAAATAAAATAAGCTAAACAAAATAACTTGTCACACTTGTTCAAAGAAATTATATATATATATATATATATATATATATATATATATGATCGGTGGACCGTTTAATTCATAAAATATTTTTCAATGAATTTTAAATGTAACTTTTTTAGCAGTGTTCAAATTACTGGGACACTCCCATGCTCGCATTTCAAATATGGACGCGGCTCATTCATGTATTTTCACCTAATGTGATATCAATGCTATAAGGACATTAACAGGATCCCAGTGGTAAGAACACTGGAAACTAGCCAAACTAGTTATGTTTGTGGTACTAACTACCAAACACATAAACTTTGACATAACCATCTTCAGCTGGCTAAGGAGAAACAGGTGGCAGTGCACGGACAGCATAGAGACAACCAGTGAATTGTACACAAAGTTCATGTTTATTATACTATCGTGTAGTATCGTAAGCAACTGGGGAGGGTGTTTTAGGCAACCCTATTTCTAGCAGGACCCCACCCCCCACAGTCAATGCGTTGTTTTCTTGGCTACACGAATGAAGGTCTATGAAAAAAAAATCCACTTCCGGTGTAGGACCACGGGTGGCTAGTAAGTGACAAATATTTTGGGTAGAGAACGGTCTGTGGAGGAGGAGGAGGATTTTTCCGGAAAATGAAGTTTCTATCCTCTCTATACTATCTCTTGATGCCTGCCTTTCTGTCGTTTTTAGGAGAGACGTTGAAAAGTGTGCGTTTCTATAGAAACGCGCATCTCACCAAGAAATAATTTTCCTATTTCTATTTCAACTACTAAACCTTTGATTTCTCTCTCTTTCACACACACACACACTCACACAGTGGCTGGTTGCTAGTATACGAGTATGACGGTCTATCACGGTGGCTAGCCAATCCCTGTTGCAGACGCCTGCTCAGGCTCATTTGTTTTTGTTCAACGCCCACGGGTCCCTACTGTAGTTTTATACTACAACTATGCTGAGCTGACCATAGTTACTGATTTTGGGAGAGAGCACGTTATCTAGCATAACAAACCCAGTGCGCTCAAACCCTCGGCCACGATGACTTACGAATCCGTGCTAGCAGAAACATCGAGGGCTCTAATTTAGTTCCGTCAACCCAATTTCACTCACAAATCTTGGGTTCACACGTGATATTGTTTTCAGGCACTTTCCAAATTTACTGACCGCTGGAATCTCCTCCCTAGGCTGAAAACATGGATAATCGACCATAAGATTCGAACTCTGATCTCATGGTATTTGCACACTTTCAGGGTTTTTTTTTTTTGTTTGTTTTTTTTTTGGAGTGTCCAATTTGTTACAAACACTGATCGTCGTTTAGTGATCCATTCTACTTTTTTCTCCGCAGAGGCGACCCTCTGTTGTTTTTCTCTGTTTTGCCAATCTTCACTTTGACGTATTTCGTCCTGATTCAAGTTTTCTCGATAATATTGAATTCAGTTTCACTCTCTAACTTTACTCGACGTAACTATGTCCCTTGATTCTTTTGTCTGCTTTCTTCGCTATTTGCCTTTTTAAATTTTAAATTGTCAATACATTTTTTCCTAATTGTTTACCTTCTTACAATTCTCATTTTTCTCTCGCATTTAAAAATAAATAAATAAATAAAACACTTTTTTGCTTTACTGTTTCGGCAACTTTTTCAAATATTCCTGTTGCATAGTAGTTATTCATTTTTATAATATTCTTTTATATACATTATTATTTTCTTATATATAAATTATAATAAGGAGGGAGAGACGAGAAAGACTCTTTCCAGTCTCTCGGAAGCATTTTTCAGTTCCATATTATATATATATATATATATATATATATATATATATATATATATATATATAACACTGACTCTTATTTTTAGTAGATACCACTTAGCATTTTTTCCTTTTTTTTTTTCTAAACAATATGATTTGCCTATCAGGAAAATGTAAAGATCGGACCTACGTAATCCGTTGTTTTTTTTTGGGAGGGGGGAATCTTTTCACTCTAACATTCAGAATAGTATGAAATAATGCCGGATTAAAAATTAAATTAATTAATTAGCTAATCATTTGTACATAGTGCGATGAATAAATTGTCATCTAAATGACGGAAAAATGATAATAAAAAAAAATAATAATCTTGCAATATTAAAGAGTAAATTTATTCAATACCATCGCCATTGGCTTCATACACGGCCTGAAGATGACTTCGGAATCTCCTGCAATTCTTCTGGACGGTGTCCATGTTTGAGTTGGTGAATGCGGCCACGATCCTTGCCTTCAGATTTTATCATCTCTTTCCGAATCTTCTGCACTGTCCTGATTGATACCCAAACACTCAAATGTTCGTATTGGACCTTCTAGTAAAAATGGCAAGCAATACAAAATGACGTTTTCAAATTTCTGGCTGAGTGAATTACGTCATGGTGCTCTTTTTATACAGATGGTGCCTAACTGACCCTACTATACTTTGCAGTCGACAAACTCGAAAGCAAACAACGCGCATGCGCGAAATTGAAAATATAAAATGGCGACAATTTACTCATTCCAACCTGTGTGTGTGTGTGTGGATAAGAATACGGTTATTTATAGCTATTGTATTAAGAGTATTTTGCATATATTCATTATTTATTTTCAGTAGTTTTTGTGTTTAGGCGTGCATTTGCAGTTTATATAATTTTACTTAGTTTTATTTTACTTTTTTGTGGGGAGGTGGGGTGTTTTTAGTTTATTTGTTTAATTTAAAGAATTGGTTTTTACAAGGTATTTCGTTTTCGTTTAATTGCATTCTGAGTTCTGACCGTTTATTTAGTAATTTCTGTTAATCTGAGAAGGTTATTCTTATTTTCGCCTCCAGACTGCCTTTACAGTTTTGTTGTTCTAGGCTGATACTCTTTTCTTTATTTTCCATAGTTTCAGTGTATTTTGGTTTTTGATTTCTCATATATGTTTAGAAAGAGTTGCACTGTTCCCGTATTTATCAGGTCATCCCATAAGTTCTGTCCGAATTTTAACTTTTTGTTAAAATGAACGAAATTTAAAGAGTATTTTATAATGTCTAATAGAGCTGAACATTATTTTTATGTTTAGATGCATTTACACTGATCAGATTTGATTTCAGAGAACAATAAAATTAAATTTTGTTTGATTAAAACCCTGCTAACATGGAAGTACCCAAGAATCATTTGAGGCACATAATGCTTTGAGTTCAAGAAAGGAAACTCAGCAGCCGAAGCGGCTAGACACATTCACTCAGTTTATGAAGAGGAATGTGTGAATGAAAGAACTTGCAGAAGATGGTTTGCAAAATTCAGAGGTGGAGATTTCACCCTTGAAGATGAAGATCGAACTGGACGTCCAGTTGAGTTTGATGCAACCCTTGAAGAAAATCCTGCTTTATCAGTTGGGGAATTGTCAGTGGTTCTCAGTTCAAACCATACAACTGTTCATCGTCATTTTCAACAACTTGGAAAAGTTCCTAAACTTGGAAAATGGGTGCCTCGTGAATTGTCTGAAAACAAGCTCCAATCCCGAGTTGACATCTGCTCTTCTCTCCATTCTCGCCAACTTGTTTCACCTTTTTTTGATAGACTTGTGACTGGCAACGAAAAATGGATCTTTTATCAAAATGTTAAGCGTCGTAGACGGTGGCCTGGTAAAGGGGAAGGACTCCAGCCACAGCCGAGAAGGGAACTTCATGGGCAAAAGGTTCTTTCAATTTGGTGGGATCGCCA
>CAHIKZ030003205.1:2927500-2955000 GCA_903632075.3 Acanthosepion pharaonis
CCAAAAAGATTCCTCTTTCAACATGGCTTCCAGAAGTAATAAAATTTTGATATATTTAGCAGTAGTTGTCAGCACATTGCTCTATTGACTTGAACAATGGATTCTGTAACGCCGTAGCCTCAAGTGACATCAAAGATTCCGTCACTCAAAACTGCAACTAATCCCAGAGGAGGACAATCAACGGCAATCAAGCCTTTCAACGCGACAATTTAATGGATATTGAAGGCAGTATGAAACTCTACTACATTGAAGGCAGTATGAAACTCTACTACATTGAAGGCAGTATGAAACTCTACTACATTGAAGGCAGTATGAAACTCTACTACATTGAAGGCAGTATGAAACTCTACTACATTGAAGGCAGTATGAAACTCTACTACATTGAAGGCACTATGAAACTCTACTACATTGAAGGCACTATGAAACTAGACTAGTTCGTCTCGCACTATAGCATTCACACGCTTCTTCCATTCATCAGGGTTAGTTATGATAGTCTTTCTCTTGTAGTGCCTACGTCCCAGGGTCATCTAGCAGTGCATTTATGGTTTTTGTTGATTGTTTTTTTTTTCTTTTCTTTTCTTTTTCTTTTTTCTTTCTTTTTTTTTTTTTACAGTAATGTTCATCCTGTACAAGGCCCGGTGACCACTCGAGGTAGAGGGTTACGTTAAAAGATAGTAGTATAGGAGGGAACGTAATAACCAACTAGACTTGAACAGGTTAAGATTATAGTGATTGGGGAAACATCTTTTTCGGAATTTGTTTCGTAGGGTAATAATTCGTGGGGAGAAGCTGTTTGAGTAGAACTTACTTCTCATCGATGAAATACGGAGGGAATATCTACCGGTGGTTTGCTACTATGTAAGTGGTATGGTGGGGGTCCTAGACGTGAAATTTACACCTGGCGGAACCAAGGAATATAGTTCATCCGAGCACTTTCCATTGTACTAGGGATAGAGCAGTGGGAGACTTGCCACATTCCGCCTGGGAGAGAGAATGAGAGAGGTTGAAGGGTGAAAAATAAAATTCTTTTCCTACAACGACTCTGAGACTCTCTCTGATTCTTTTTCCTTTTTTTGTTCTTACTTCACTTGGTTGCCAAAGTTACGAATTTAATGTAAAATTCATCATGCCTGATACAATGTCCTCCTAGACCAGTGTTTTTCCAATTTTTTTTTTTTTTGTGCACTTGTAGAATGACTAAAACTCGGGGGGGACGTTATCTTTTAATAATAAAAAATTAGTCATGAAATTTAAAATTTTGGTTTAACATTCCAAAAAGATTAGTGGTACAGTTTGTATTTAAAGGGATTTATGAAGAATCTATTTTTTTTTTTTTTTTTTTTTTTTTTTTAGAGACGCCGTTAATGACTGATTCAAATCAGTCGAGGAAGGCGAAAGGGAAATGATTATCCACTCTTTCTTAAAGATTAAGGAATTTATCATCCAGTTTGAAATGACAAAGACTTTAACATATGATTGGCATCTCTAGCATTTTAAATATAAAATTAATTCCTAAATTACTCTTCTGTTAACTTGTGGCGTACCTGGCTTACCTTTCTAGGCGAATCGATTAAGAAACGCTGTGTTTGTGGCACATCTTTCTTTGCTACATTGTTGATGCTTGTTTTTGCTTTTGCTAGCTCCATATATAGTCAAACATTTCATGTTTGACTTCTTCTCCAGGGCGCATTAACTGACACCCTGAACATTCTTCATCCGGGTATTACACAAGAATTCTCAGGATTTAGATTTGGTCATACACTGACAAATTCCAATGTTACCATTGAAACTAACGGGGACTAGAAAGGGTGGTCTTACTAAGAGCTACAAAGGATAGGAAGTTGTGGAGAGCCGTGATCGTACTCTTCCTGAAGAGACACGTTACATGAATTTAACATCAGAAGACTGGTTCAGATGAAGCTAGAAAAGAAAAACAAATATTACTGATAATGCTTTTGTTATTGAAATTGTGAGTCTAATTAATGCTAAATAACATTCTTAGTCTACTAAAATCAGAATCTAAGCGACTATTGGTTTCATCGATTTTAGGTTTTAATGATTTACTGGACAATAGAAATATGGAATTTCTGTAAGTCGAGCTTGTTTTAGATTTCTTTATAGACTGATCTTCTTGCATGTGAATATTGAAAACATTTAGACACGTGAAGAGACAAAATTTGACCCGAGATGGGAATATTGAAAGCATTTAGACACGTAAAGAGACAAAATTTGACCCGAGATGGGAATATTGAAAAATGTAGACACGTAAACATTTCATGCTGATATGCCTGACATCACAGGACAATAAAAAGAAAAGTTTTTTTTTTATGTATTTAAAATTAAACCCTTATTGCGACACACCAACATTTTCTTATACTGAGGCACATGTAAACTATAAGATCCTTTAATACTGTTTATGCCTAATCGTGCTAGGAACTTTAAATTTCCCTAACAGAACAATTCGAATTTAAAATAAGAGTATATGTTCAATTCATTACAGAAATATACGTAACTACAAATTGCGAGTAAAAACTCATTAAAATCAGTTGATATTTTTTTAACATTGATAATTGAATAGAACACAGGATAGAATCGCAAACCACTTCAGATCCGCGTTTGTTTCTTAGTATTCTTCCATAAACTGCAACTTTTTGGAATATATATATATATATTTTAACCATTTCGTTTTCTTGCTTTAAGGTTGTATTTTATCATCTATTAATGTTCTGTAAACGTTGATAATGTAACGCCTCTTTAATAGTGGGACCAATAAACAATACACCATATTTTTAACAATATTCCTATAAAAGAAAATGCACGCTAATATGATCATTGTTACAAGTGGATCAAATGCGATCATTTTGAGTGAAGTTACTCAAACCTATGATACTTCGAATGATATCTGACGACAAAAGTGTAGTGAATGTTTTGGCCGAACCCGATACAAGATATCAAGTTTTGTGAACACTGGGAATCTCATTCATTGTTGTTTATTTCCTATTTAAGATCATGTTATAAAAATAAAAAAATCCTAAAGATCCCATGTTTTCTTCATGAAAAGAAGTTATTGGAATGGTAAATTGTTCTTTTGAATTTTAGCATTTCTTCAAGACGACTTTCAACTTCTTTTTCGATACCCTGAAAGGTCGAACCAGGCAGTGTGTACATTTCTAATAAAAAAAAAATAAAAAAAAGCCTCGAGAATCGAGTATGCAAAATTACCAAAAAAATTGACGAGCAGATTATGACCTTTAAATGTCAAAATCCAGCGCGCTCACATACACACACTATGCTCAGGTAAACATATATAAACCGGTAAGAGGATATACAATAATGTAATTAATATAATTTACGTGTATCGCTGTATAAATATGTACATAAATTTCTGGTATTTTATCGACATCAAAATCTGTAAATATGATGAGAGTATTAAAAATTACTTGACCAAATCAAAATCTTATATTCAGTTAAATTTTGATGAGTGCACCGGGTTGAAAACTTTTCATTACCTCCTCTTATCTAAAATAAGTATAATATAAGTAATATAAGTATCTACAAAAATTATGACAATTATGAGGTTTTCACTTCAGTTTATAAATATTTTTTCCGATTATTACTATGTAGTCATTCTTGTTGATGGGATCAAATTATAACTAACTTAATCGATCCACAACTTTGTCTTGGAGACATGTTACTACTACTTTATTCTAAGCGTCAGAAATTACGGCCTGTTTTGTTATATATTTTCCCCATCATTACTTAATCAGCCTGACACGCATCCATAGTTGCTAAGCAACTAATCAGACGAAGTGAAACGTCACTAACGAATTATTTTAACAAATAAATTTCTACCTCTTTATGGTAGGTGATCTCATTAGATTACGTCGTTAGTAGGTTCTGATGATGTTACGCTCGAATCAATGCGTGGGCTAGATTCTTCTCTGGCTAGAGTTTATCAGTAGAATGTGTTCAAAATGTCTGTACCTAGAGTTTATTCAGATGTTAGCTTTTATTTTAAGAATGCGAAGCTTTTTCTTGCAATCAATATAAGTATTTTTTTTCGCTTTGAATAATTGTCTGTCAATTGTCTTTATACTTAGTAATATAGAACAAAACCTAATTGATTCTTTTTTTCTTTTGCTTTTTACCTTGATATTGTGGTATGCGTGCTTTAGCTGACGTCACGCATAAGGATTAAGGACTCTAGAGACATTTTGACATGAAACGTTATAAATGATGTGTGTTCTATCGATAAAATTGTGTATAATTAAAAAAAAACTCTCTCAATGAAAACTTAATACGTATATAAAATAATCTTGATTGTAGATCTGCGCCTATTTCGGTTCTGATGTCAAGAACTGAAGAAAAATAAAGTTGGTCAGCAGAAGGCCAATAACAACGCCAAAAATAACAAACTCCAATAACAATAATGAAAAAAATAAAAGAATAAAATACACCAACAAAGAAATACGTACATAGGGACGTGTATATATATATATATATATATATATATATATATATATATATATATATAGTTCATATATTATAAATTAATTGATTTAAAATATTTTTCCGCTACACAGTTCTAACCATGTTTCAAAAATGGAAGCTATCTTACTGTTCTTTCTTTTTATTTATATATATATGTGTGTGGGTGTGAAGAGTTAACTTCCAGGCTATCACAACTAATAACGACTTCATCTCAGCACGTGTAGCCTTGTACTAGACGAACTTTACTAAAACCTTGATTTAAAATGAATTTTTAAAAATGAAAAAGATTTCTTGAAGCATTAATTTTAGCTTTATTGGTAAGCTAAAGTGTTTGAAATTTACTTCAAACAGAAATTATATTGATCGGAATCGACTTTTTTTTCAGTAAAATCAATAAAAATCGGCCATTTCCAGAGATTTATAAACAAAAGTTAATTCTCGGATTTAAAAATATTTTTGAAATGTTATTTAAGAAAAATTAGCAAATTGAAAGTTAAATTGATTTCAAACAAATATTACTTATAGCATAAAATGTTGCATACAAGCATTTCTTAACCACGAAGTCTTGTTTTTCTGAGGTGTTAATAGATTTATTGATAGCTGATTAACCGACGAACGTGTTCATAGTTAAGTATGGTGAAGCAGACGATAAAGTTTATAAATTTTACAGCCAATGCGCTGTAAGCAGGATCAGCCACTGTTTTAAAAAGTCCCTTTCCCCATAGTGCTCAATCGGCGAACGAGATAGATATATATATATATATATATATATATATATATATATATATATATATATATACTTTAAAAAATCAGGTCAATTGAATCCGCTACCTTGGTTTCACCTTACGGTATCCTCAGGTGATTTTATCAAATGAGCTCTTAAAGCTTTATTTTTTAAAAAACTAATGAACGCTATATTATTTTCTTAAATAAACAGACGCACGACGTTGAGTGTAATAAAAAGAAATAAGAAAAAGGAAGGAGGAGGACGTGAAGGAGGAATGATAAGAAAAAAGGAAGAGAAGAAAAGCAAGGCTATTGTAAATATATCGGTGAGGCTGGGGGATAATTGAAATGTACATTTTTTATCCAGCTTCATATGTGCTGAAGAGGAATTTTGTAATATGTAAGCAATGACTTTGGATTTCTGGTTTACAAGGTTCTTTGGATCCGGAAATGACATAATTGCTAATTTTTCCTGTTGGCAGAAGTTGCAAATATTGTTGCGACTGTTGTAAGGCTTTGCCTTTTTTAAATTTTCCATCTTTTCACTTTTTGATACAGCTGTTTCCCGGTTTGATTTAAAGTTAAACAAGGACATAAAAACTATTAATAACGTCCAAAGACATTTGGGTTCGAGTTGACAAAAAACATTTATAAATGTAACCCTCACACTACTATAAAATTATCACTAACAAAAGAACAGATACATATAAACTAGATATAAACATAACAGTGGAATCCCTGAGATCGATAATGAGACTACCATTTTCGCAAATAATTTAAATAATGCGGATAGTGTAGAAGATCCATACCAAAGATGCATATTATTTAAGGATCACAAACCTAACTTCGCTAATAACATGAAATCTAGATTAATAAATCTAACTAAAACTAAACTAGGTATAATCTCTAAAAATATAATTAAAAAGAATAATCGATAAATTACTAATTACAACCTGTACTAATCTCTGAATGGTTCGTAAATATAGGTGACAAGGAAAGAGCTACATTTATTAAATTTGATATCATAGATTTCTATTCCTCCAACTCCGGGAATCTCTTGGTTAACTGTATTTGCACAAAACTATACGGAGATACTGATGATGAAACTAATATCATCTTAACGGCTAGAAAGTCACTGCTAAATCTTAATTCTACCTGGACTAAGTGCTTTAATGACGATTTTGATGACCCTATGGGGGCATATGATTCAGCCCAGCTTGTTGATTTTGTATGTTTTTATATTTTAGATACACTTAAAAGAATTGTAGATCCGAAACAAATTGGCCTATATAGAGATGATGGACTCATTTTCATCCGCAATAGTAATGGTCTACTAACAGCAAAGATACAAAAGAAAATCATTAAGGCCTTTAAATTACTAGGGTTTAGGATTGAGATTTCTCCTAACCTTAAAATAATTATCTATACATCACCCTTAACCTCAATAATAAATCATTTAAACCAAACTACAAAGACAATGAAACCCCCACCTATATTAATGTTAACTCTAACCATTCCAATGACATTGTGAGACAGATACCCATCACTGTCGGCAGGATTAGTCAATTATCGTCAAGCATAAACATCTTTAATAAAAATAAAGAATTGTATGAAAATGCTCCCCATAAAAGTGGTTTTAAAAATAAATTATCTAACCCCCGTAAATATCACTGAAATATCTAAAGTGAAATGTAGACGCAGAAATAGAAAAGGAAAAATTATATAGTTCAACCCCCCCACCTCTTTCTGCAAACTCTCAAATACTAATATCGGACAATATTTTCGAAAATTAATAAACATTTTCATAAAAAATAAAAACAACCTTCTATATAAGATCTTCAATGAGAAAATGATTAAAATTAGCTACTCCTGTACCAATAACATGTACAAAATTATCAACTGTCATAACTATATTAAGTAATTTCCATGAGACGAAGAACAAACCTGGTATGGAACCCTCCTGTAACTGTAGAGATAAAGAAAGTTGTCTAGTTAAGAGAAAATGCAGATCTACTAGGGTTATATACCAAGCAACCATTTCCCCCAAAGAAAATATGAAAAATTATGTTAACGTTGAAATTTTCGATATTTTATACCCACAGGCACTTTTTACCAACCGTAAATTAAAACACCAGACAGCTCTTTCAAAAAAGATTTTTTGGAGAATGGAAGGAGAAAGATCTAACCCCATAGACAGATTGGAAGATTATAGGTTCCGCACATACTCTTAATAGACTTAGAGAAAGGTGTAACTTATGTTTACAAGAAAAAAGTAGAATAATAAAATACAATAATGAAAGCAAATTATTGAATCGAAGGAATGAATTAGTTATAAAATGTCGACATAAAAATATTCAAATTTCCATAATATAGATTTTATTTTATTAGCTACTATATTTCTCTAATTCTTCTAATGTCGAATGTATAACTAATTCTAATTTTTACACCATATAAGTTTATCTTCTTATGGTCCCCTTTTCTAAGAACTCTCTTTCCTTTATCACTTACACCTCTTTATCTATATATTTTCAATTTTTTTTAATATAATCTTAATTTTAATATAAATTTTCTAAATATAACTTGTTTTTAATTTTATAAATGTATTTTACTTTTAAGTATGATATATCTTTGAAAGATATTTTAAGTAGGAACTTATACTTTTTCTTAAACTTAACCTTATCTATAGAATTTTATTTAAAAAAAATTTCGTTCCTCTTTTAGTTTCAAATTAACACTTCATTCTTCATATAATCCTAATTTAATGTCATAAGGTTAATATTTAGTTTTAATTTTTATAAAACTTCTTCCCTTTAAGGATAATAACTTCTACCAACTTGTATCTTTCGTCTGACTGAAACATTGAAATGAATAAATTCTGTATTAATTTTTCGAATGCTGTCACACTTAAATTTCTAATTCTGTCACAATCTCAGTCGGTATACCGGGGTTGAATAAGACTGGCGAAGTTTTCGCCGGTTGAAATAGGTCTATACCCCATATAAGGTAATTTTGGATTTTTTGGTTTATTACTATTTATGTGCTCTGTATAATAAATACATTGAGCTCTTTTTGTGGGTTAGTTTTAATATTTGGATTATATGCCAACTTATTTTTTACCTTTACTATATATATATAACATCTCGAGTGAAGAGATAAGTATTATAATGAACTGTACGAAATCTATCCTCATCCACAATAAAGAACGGTGGATTAAAAATCCTGATCATAACTTTGATATTTCAATGGGGGTCATTGAATTCAGTTGAGTCTTCTGATCGGGTTGATTTATATATTTTATATAACCTTACTGCTTATGAGGAGATCAATCTAGATAATATAGGGCTATATAGAGACGATGGTTGTGTGGTTGTAAAAAAAACTCCACAAAAATTAAAGTAGATAAACTAAGGAAAATAATTCATAGGGAACTAAAAAGTTTAGATCTTAAGGTCAAAATAAACACCAATATTAATATTTTCTCGTTCAAACGTTAATCTAATTAATGACAATTTTCAGCCTTTATTATGAAAAATAATACCAACGCGATCCATATTCACCCTAATTCCTACATTTTCCGAAGGACAACTCTCTTAGTAAAAATATTCAATAGGAAGACATTAAAACTTATAGTTGCACCAATAATCTCAAGAAAATCAAAGTTGCACAATAATCGAACCCTAAACCAATTTGATAATCATAATGCAAGTACCAATGAAGATATTGTTAAGGATACTAACTTATGTAATTCTAGGAATCCTAATCAATGCCCATTGTCAAAGAAATGTTTAGCCGAATCCCTTGTGTATCTTAGTTTTATCTCTACAACAGAAAATCCGAGGATTGAAAGTTCTATATTAGTAGTAATAAGAATTCTTTCAAGAGTCGGTGGTATCAACATATATCGTCTTTTACTAATAATACTTATAGAAATAATACTTTACTTTGGAAATATTTTTGGAGGTTGAAAGATGAAAAAACTTCCAAAGTTAAATGGAAAATTTTAAAACTGTCAAGAACATATAGATCTTTATATGAACCTTGTTTTCTGTGTTTACAGGAGAAAATGCAGATTATCAGGTTTTTGAATAGGAATGATTTATTAATTTAAAGATTTGAATTAACGGTTAATTGTTAACATATACCTTTGACTCTACAATCTTGCTAGACTTTGAAAATTGACAATTGCTTCTTATATTTTAGAAAAACCTTGTTGCACTATATAAGGCTTATCTTTTCTATCAGTAAGATCAATTTCGATATAGTATAATTTGTACATTGTTCTTCTAGTCCTGTCGGTAATATTTAGTGTAGAGGTATAGGCGTTTGGATGACATTTTGCATTGATTGGTTTTATTAACACTCTATATAAGACCCTTTAGTTAACAGTTGCATTCGATTTTGTGTGATCTAAATATTTAATAATTTTATTTGAGATATTTAATTATTTCGTTAGAACATTTGTTTAAACTTTCCATTTATTTCTTAAAGAGCCATATTATTTACCAACGATAAAAATGTTAAATTTTTAACTTTATATTTAGAGCATATGTGGTTTGTCAAGTATTTTGTTAAATTACTTTTCTTCTCTCATAGGAAATGACGTGTCTAATTATAACATTGTAGTAAATTTACATTTGTATTGAATATGACGTCTAGATGTCGTCTACGATTCTAAATCTGTGGGTCATGACCTCATATTTATGATTGCTTAATTTTGTTTTTTTCCTCTTACTTTGAACTTAGGCCATTCCGATTGGTTGATCTGAATAGAAATAAATCAAATCCTGCTACTATCTCCTCCCTCTTTCTTACTTTTTTCTTTTCTCCTTTTTCTCGTGCAAAGAGGTTATATGTTGTTTAAATCTCAAATTGTCTACTAACCAGTTATTTACTAACGCCTGATGAGATTTGTTAATAATACACATAGAAACATGATTGCATTTGTGTGGTGTTTTTAATGTAATATCCTAAAAAAGAATATTGCTCTACTTTTGTATTGAGCCCTCTTTTAAATTGAATTTTACGGACGTTGGAATTGGATTCTATTCGTTCTTATTTCATTATATATATATATATATATATATATATATATATATATATATATATATATATATATATAAAGATTCATTAAATATGACAGGAAAGGTGTTTTCAGTTTTATATAATTTCTCATATGATCTCAATTCTTTCTTTTCAGTTGATAAATTATACAAAACTGTCTAAATGTTTTATTTTTCTGAGCGCTTTCGGCTATACATTTAGCCATTTTCAAAGATGGGATATATTTGCTGTTAACTGGAAATGTATTGTTGTATATATTTATTATTATAGAATGTTTTATTTTCAAAAAAACAGTCTTGGAGAAAGACAACTGAATTCAGCTAGAGAGTACGGTCTACTTTGCTATTTAACCCATAGCTCCGGGGAGAAGGAACCTTTCCCAACGTTATCGGTGCGCAAGTGAATGTACCGAACTCGACTGGAATTCAAACTTTACTCTCCTCCTCCTCATCAGTCCATCCACTCAAAAAAAAACATTCAACATCACTTTTGACGCGTTCCATCATTTGCCGTACCTCCATAAACTACATGGAGATTTCTTTTATCTTAAAAATTTAAAAAATACAAGAAAAAAAAAATGAAACTTATTTTGACAATATTTGCATGCTCAGGCGATAACTATTGTTTTTTAATGGAAGTATTTAATTCTAAATGCTCTATACGACCCCCCCCCAAAGCAAACCTTTTAACCAACTATTACGCTCCAGTTTATTATGCCAAACCATTATCCTTATATTTACTCGACGCTTTTTTTCTCCCTTACAAAACCACAATCTGCTTAACTTCGTTGTTCAAACAAGAATTAATGCCATCAACATGATTTTCTATAAGCCCCGGTCACACTCTCACAAAACACCTTACCCCCACCAAAACAACGGCAATTGATAAATTATTGTCTACTTTAACAAGGACCAATTATTGCGCACATGTCTACACCAATGTATATCTATTGGTTGTATAGTAATACGCATACATGTCAACATAGAATAGCCCTAATTGATTGATATATTTATGGATGTACATATTCATACAGGAATTCGCCCTTATCCGCGGGGGACGGGAGATGTTCGGTTGATTAATGAAACTGCGATTAGTATCGAACCCTATATTTTCATATATACATACCAATATTAAAGTTTACAAATTAGGCACAACGAAACTAATACAGGAGAGAGGATTTTTATTAGGGGGCGATAAAAACAACATTCGATCTTCAGATCTCAATCGTGGACAAAACAAATATATGCGTAACGACTAACAAAAAAGGAGAAAGAAAAACGCTACCAGATCAGCATTATAAAGCAGACGATTTGAAAGTTCTTAAGACCATTTATATTAAGTCTCAGCAGCCTTCCCTCTATAAACAGAATGAAGTGTTACTAGGTCTAGATGTAATGTGATTTATACTCCGATTATCTGGTATTTTCACCATTTTTTTTTTTTTTTTTTTTTTTTTTTAGTGATGCAGATATTTGTCCTCAATTGAGCTTTGAAGAGCGAGGAATAATAACCGGTTGGCTCTCTTTTTCTTTTTTTTCTTTTTAATTCAAAACTTGACGTTGTGTATGTATTTTTTCTTTGTGCTTCTTCCAACGTTTTAGTATACTTGTGCATAGATTTATATATTCTTTTAAAATGTTCATTTTTAAAGCCATTAAAATGGAATAATTATAACAATATTCTGTAATGAGTTAAGATTTCCTCCTTCGTCAATCTTAGCAACATGTGCATGCGATTTTTGTGTGTTTCTCATTAAATCGACAGTCCCCACCCCCTCTCCGTTTTTACTTAAGGGGAGCACTTTACAGCATATCCAAATTACTAGCATCATTGTGATTTCCCTTTGAGACCATTCAGTCAAATTCAGGTGTTGACTGATGTATCTGGGATTGATAGCGGTTAACCGAAACCGCGCTAGGTGGGGCATTTTATGTTGGTTAACAAACCGGATTCATTCCGTGGGACTTTCTTCTTGCGTGTGTGCGAACGCACGCCCGTTTATCTTCTGAAGGCATAGAGCTTAAACATCTGTCTAGTTATTTTAGATCTTTGTTTGAATTGCAGTAGCTGGGGGGGGACTCGTTCTGACTGTGTAGTTTATTTTATTCGTTTAATTCATACCAGACTCTCTTTCTCTATTTCCAAAACGATTTATCATTACCTACTCGACACTTTATTTATTTATTTATTTATTTATTTATTTATTTATTTTGTCTTGCTTTTATCCACCCACTCAAGCAGCAATGAAAAACAAAAAAAAAACTCTAAAGCCTTCGCATTGGTCTCCATTTTAAAATTAAAATGTTACGCCTCTGGGCACAGTTGAAAATAACTGATCCACTCTGAAAAAAATAGGGATGAATCTTTTAACAATTTTTTTGTAGATTAGCCTCTTCCATATTCAAGCCACGACATCTGAAAGAATCGAAAAATATTTATTTTTTAATAATTTTAAAAGGAGTTCCTGTTCGTTATATAAATTCTGTGTCAAATTAATCTGTGACTCCTTAGTCATCTGTAAACATGTCAAGTCTTACGGCCATATCACGTTGAAACACAGGTTCTCGTACTATCACCCAAGTAACGTCAAACCTGGTCAGTGACAGGAATATCAGTCATTGTAAGCTTGGATGCGCGGGTGGTGTAATGGTTAACGATTCGGAATTTGAAATCAGAGCCGAGTTCTAATTACGGTCGGATTTGTTAAGTAAATCTAGTAAGATATTACGGAGTGGTGTTGCCAGCCCAACGTCCAGCCGGTTTTGCATCCAGTTGTCTTTCTCTTTGAGAACCAAGGCTAAAGAACCTAATCTCCCCTACTGAATAACGAGGAGGGTATGGAGAGCCATGATCGTCACGTCTTGAAGTGACATGACAGAGCGTGGAACCTTAATTGCAGAATCTTTCCTTTTAAAAAGTGTCATTAATCTTAACCACATTTTACGACCACATCACGTTGAAACATGGGTACGATCACCGACTTTAAGCAACGTTGACCCTGGTCAGTAGCTAAATGGGTGACTGCTTGAAAATACAGAGTGCTGTAAGTTTGGATGTGCGTGTGGTGTAATGGATAATGGCTCTGAATTGTTGATCAGAGAGCCGAGTTCTACTCCCCGTTGGACTCGTTATAGAGTGGCAACTCGGTTCACGAATTTAATTCATTCCTGAAGGCCGTTCGTAACCCGAAAAATTCGTAAACCGAAACTATTTTTCCAATAGGAATCAATGTAGAGAAAAAAGTCACAGTAAAATAAAATTGGAAAAGAAAAGCACGGCACAATACACGAATGTATACAACATGGCGGTCGACTCAGAAATGATTCCGTTCGTGTTAACTCGGTTCGGCAATGTCGTTCGATAACCGAGGCATTTTCATCTCGAATTTTCTGTTCGAAAACCGATTTGTTCGATATGCGAGACATTTGAGAACCAAGGTTGCACTCTATTCCCTTACGCGCAAATAACCTTGGGGAAGGAAAAAGTCACAACTTCTTTTGCCAGCTATGGGTTAATTAGATTTGGAAAATTATTATCTCAAAAAAAAAAAATTTACGATCTAAAATTTTTACTGGCTTTAAATAACCTGCAAATGGTTGATAAGCTGTAAAAAAAAAAAATCAAAGGAAATTAAAATTGCCATGTTTGAAAGTTTGCCTACGTCATTGATATCTGCGTAAAATTACGAATTGAGGAGGAGGAGTAAATCACTAATTTCAATGACATAGTTTCAAACTTGACATTTGTAAGAAAAAGAACAGATAACTATTTAAGAAGTCGGGGGTTAATTTCTCACTGTCTTCAAAATCCGAATAGAACCTCCTTTCTAAAATAATTGAAAAAAAAATGAATTTTGTTTCTGAAAAATGTTGCGGAAGATCTGTGGGTGAGATAGGTTGTTTTTTGTTATGCACATCGGCGTTCACCAAAATCTTGTGGAGTTCACAGAGATAAAAAGCATACTTGATGGGAAATAAAACATATTCAAATAACAGGAAAAGCGTCGTAAATTGTATGCTAATTTGATACAATTTGATATTTTTGTCTGTATTTTTAGATTATAATTCTTTTATGGTACATGTGATAAAAGGGAGAATTTACTCAGCAGTATTACAAACCATATCACAGACAGAAGTTGAATTTTTATGTTAATATTTTATATTATTTTATTTATCATTTTCATTATTATTTTATATTTCACTTATTATAATAATATCCATACAGGTCTAATGAATGCTAAACTACAAAACAAATTCCCTCCAAAAGTCTTACCACTTTTTTTAAAGAAGAAAGCTAATCAATTTAAGTCACATCCGCCTCGTTCTGGAACTGGGATTAACAAGCTGATCACTCGTGACTTGTATGTGTGGTCTATCCTCACTGAATGTAGCACACTTTGGAAATTGTTACGTAGCGCTTTTTTAAAATCTCTATAGGTACAGCTCCTCGTGGAGTTACCGATGAGCAAACTAGTGCTACGGTAGTAATGTCCTTCCTCCTTAAATGCTCCACGCTTCCTATAATTAATACTCTTATATAGAAAATACAAATGCCGTCAGGATTCAGTTGTTGCCTTCCGTTTCCCCTCAGGCACGCTACTTATTTAGTACGGTACGATTATTTTTCATCTCTCTCCATGGTATGATTTTCTTCCAAGAATTTAAAAAAAAAATTTCGTTTCTTTTATAAGTTGAAAAGTTCCCACCGGCATGATTATTTCAGACAGCATTTGGATTTAGCACACAAGAGAACGGTATCTAATTTTTACTTTTTTATTAATATTTATCAAATATGAAAAAATATGAACGTTTCGGCCGTTGTACGCTCTGGACTTCTTCAGGTCCTATTTCTTTGAATTTCGAACCGATCCCTTTATTTAGTACACATGGTCCAGTGAATAAAAGCTTTGGTTGATTATCGAAAAGTAACTTAACGCGAAGAGTTGTTAGTTCAATACCTGGCCCCAACAAAAACTTTGAGAGTTGAGTTATCAAGGAGAATTATCTCAAACTGAGATATCCAAAGGCATGGCACGTGGAATTAGAACAATCTATCCCCGAGAATTAAATAAAGAGCTCGAAATTCCAAGAAATATCACCTGAAGAAGTCCAGAGCGTACAACGGCCGAAACGTCATGAATATGACAATAAAGATGAGGACACCTGTCTGAATAATATAAATATTATAAATAATTACAATACCTCATCTCATAAATATGGAGATAAAATTATGGCTTAAGATATGATGCAACGGGGCATCATATTAAAAACCGTAGTGTAGTTCTTACCCACCATACTTTTTTCCCAAGTAATGATACACGGTGAGACAAGAATTTAAACTTTTATGTGCTGTGTCGCTTCAGGACGTTGGCGATCATCTCTTTCCACAGTTTCCTGTCCTTTGAAGATCTTAATGTTTTCTTTTTTATCTCTCTCAAATCCTGCTCTGCCATACATTTACTCAAACTCGCCAGATACATCCCTTCTCTCTCTCTCTCTCTCTCAATCCGTCTTGTGTGCATATAAATTTCCAAGCCCTCTTTCCACAATATGTGCCCTAGAAATTCCAATTGTCTCTTCCTGATATTAAGTATAACTATCCTTTTCGCATAGATTCTGGATTCTAATAACCTTCCTAAATATGTCAGGATTACTTAGCAATCCCAACTGCTCTTTGTGACGTATAAACATTTTTTGTATAATCTATAAAACAGTTATATATCCTTCTGCATTTGTACTGCGTTTTATATCATTGTAAGCATAAATATCACATTCCTTGTTTCAGTGTTTTCACGAACCCATACAGTTCTTGTCCTATTTCAGGTTTGATTCGATTGCGCTTTCTATTCATTGAAATTCGGATGAATTAAGCTGATTGTCCGATAAAGTTCACATTTGTTTGCGCCTGGCTTCTTATGTAGTGCTATAAAAATAGATCTACTTATGTCTTCCGGTATATCACCACTGTTATTTATTCCATCATGACCATAATTTTGTCAATGCCAAAATCATCTAAGGCTGCCGGCATCTCTGTTACAATTCCGTCTGGTTCTGATTTCTGTTCAATTTGACCAGTGCCGATTCCATTTCAAATTTCGATATTTCTATATATTTCCGGATGCCCTCTTTCGTCGTGGAGGAGGTCTCCGATGTATTCGTTACATCTCAGAAGTATCAGCGTTCCGTTCTTGGATTTTATGCATTCTGTGGATGAGCAAGTTTTTTGTTTTTTTTCTGTTCTCATTTTTTTTATGCATTTCTTCTTTATCTGTGATATTCATTCTATTTTGCACATTTTTCGTAGTCATTCCTCTTTGTCTCTAATTTCTTTTGTTCTGTCTCTTATATTCTATATCATATCTTAGCATTGTTGTTCGTTTTATTTTCATCATGTCGAGAATTTCGTCTATCATCCATTTTTTTTTTCTTTTGTTTATTCTTCTTTGGTCTGATCTCGATTGCTAATGTTACTAAAGCTTTTAATAATGACCATCCATTTCTCCTCCCCATTCTGGTCATTCAGGTGTCTCAATCGTATTGTAATTACGATGCCTGCCTTGGCTTCTCTTCGATGCCCGTTATTTCACTCTGTTTACATATTACTGGGAGGTGGTCGTTCCTGCAGATTGGACTTGGTTATGTTTTGTAGTGTAAAACTGCATTCCCAAATCTCTTATTGATAGCTATACAGTCGATTTGGCATTTTTGTTTCTCCATATACGTCTTAGGTGTTCTTGAAATCAGGTGTTGGTTACTCTCTGATCATTCGCCGGGTGTAACTAGTCCCATTTTCCTAGTCTGAAGTTGCCAACTATTTCACCATTTCTCTCTCCTTCACTATTTCGACATTCAGGTCTTCAAAGACGATTGCCATTTCTTACGATTTGCATTGAACCTTGGCTGGAATGACAGCCCAGTGACATTTCATTGGACCTTGGCTGGAATGACAGCCCAGTGACATTTCATTGGACCTTGGCTGGAATGACAGCCCAGTGACATTTCATTGGACCTTGGCTGGAATGACAGCCCAGTGACATTTCATTGGACCTTGGCTGGAATGACAGCCCAATGACACCTGTCGCTCATGATTTCCCTTACAACCTTGGCTGGAATGACAGCCCAGTGACATTTCATTGAACCTTGGCTGGAATGACAGCCCAGTGACATTTCATTGAACCTTGGCTGGAATGACAGCCCAGTGACATTTCATTGGACCTTGGCTGGAATGACAGCCCAGTGACATTTCATTGGACCTTGGCTGGAATGACAGCCCAGTGACATTTCATTGGACCTTGGCTGGAATGACAGCCCAGTGACATTTCATTGGACCTTGGCTGGAATGACAGCCCAGTGACATTTCATTGGACCTTGGCTGGAATGACAGCCCAGTGACACCTGTCGCTCATGATTTCCCTTACAACCTTGGCTGGCATGACAGCCCAGTGACACCTGTCGCTCATGATTTCCCTTACAACCTTGGCTGGAATGACAGCCCAGTGACACCTGTCGCTCATGATTTCCCTTACAACCTTGGCAGGAATGACAGCCCAGTGACACCTGTCGCTCATGATTTCCCTTACAACCTTGGCAGGAATGACAGCCCAGTGACACCTGTCGCTCATGATTTCCCTTACCAGGTAAGGGATCAATTCCAAGAAGTTTGACTCCATTTACGCCGTTTATACTAAACCTTAAGTGAACTCTTTCGTTTACACTCCGGTGCCAAATAAAAAGTCTAGTTGGAATTGAAATGGAGTTGGATTGAAGAAAATGAGATCGAATAAAAAAGGTGGTTGGGAAATAAAAGTAAATTTTTCGAACTTTAACAAATGCTCTTTCCAACGTTATAATACAGATTAATGTCCAGAAATCCACAAATTAACAAAGAGGATAATCTTCACTCGGCCCCACCCCTGGAGACTAAAGGCATAATTTTGATCCCTCCCCCACATCGCACAGCGTGCGTCCTTCAACCAGACTTGTTTTGATATAAGGTCCGAATCTTTCTGGGCATGTTCCACATTTACATCTCAACATCACAGTCGCACTTGTGACAATCTGCGGAATTCAGTCGACTTATTCAATATTATATAATTCTAAAATGTCTATTAGGCAAGAATTGGATGTTTTCAGAGGTGTCTCTTTCTTTCTTTTCTTTTTTTTAAAGTGTTTCCATATTCAAATATAGCAACACTTGAACCTACATTTGTATATTTTTCTTTGCTTTGCAAAGTGGGTTTTCGAACTTCTCAGCGTGTAACTTAAAATCGCCCCGTGCTACTGAAATAGATTAAATCGTTTTTGTGCGTGTATGTGTGTCGTTTCTGTTGAAGAAACATGTTCCTTTATTTTTTTTCCTCACAGTCTACAGACAGAGGGTAAAGTATGGATCGACCAAAACGTATAAATATCACCAAGTGTACAAAGAAGCGATTTGTCAGAAGAATTCTAAGTATCTGTGTATATTTTTGAGATGAGTTATTGTAACTATTTACATTGTTTTGACTTTTTCAGTTAATTCCCTTTAGTAACACAAATCTCAAAGGTTTTTTTTTGTTGAGTTTAGTTACTTAAAGTGAGATAAATGAAACAGATATCCAGAAAAGGCATGGTACGTGGAACTAGAACAATCTACCCCCGTGGACTAAAAGGATTCATTTCGAAATTCCAACGTATATCACCAGAAGAAGGCCGGAACTTACAACGATCGAAACGTCGTAATATGACAAAGTTGAGGACATTAGTCCAAATAATGTAAATTCTAAGTGTGTTAATGGCGCTTATTAAAGTTATAGGCATCTATATCCAAGTCATTTTTAAAAACATTTTTTCTATTTACGTTGTTCGGAGTGTTGTCCTCATCTTTGTTGCCATATCCACCACGTTTCGGGCGTCGTACGCTCTGATCTTCTTCAGATAACAGTTTCTAACTGGGCCCCAAATTTAACTGTCATCCCTGGTGGGATTCGAACCCACGACCTCTAGATTAGAAGCTCAACACATTATCTCATTTTTATTACTAGTTTTTGCTTTTTCCAACTCGTTGATCAGTGTGCCTTAACTGAGAACTGTCATAAAAGACAATATTTAGAATTGGTAATAAAATATACTGTTGTCTGCTAGATGAAGATGTCACCGGAATGGTATAATCGTGTTTTATCGTTAATTATTTTATTGTCGCCGAATCCGGTTCGCGTTCTATTCGAGGCAGAACCATTTCTACAGAGTATCTCTTTGATACAAAGACTTGTTAATGATGCTATGAACAGAGCTACATTTTCATAATTTAAATTGTTCTATTCGTCGCTCGTTCATTATACTAACTGATACACGAATTTATAAATCTGTCATACAAGTTTTAAAGATTCTCTTTGTCTTCGTCGTTCATGGTAACAAGAGCATCCATTACGCAAGTTACCATTTAACAGCGGTTCTTGATTGATAACAAACAGCTTTATGGAAAACAATTACAACCTTTTTCTGTGAATACATTAACAGTGTTACTAAAGGGATAAAAACAGAGAGAGAGAGAGACGGAATTTATCGGGGGTTGTGGCGAGGGAGTACAATCATGCTTCCAACGCTTTTACATAAGAGCAATTTCCTCCTTGAAATTATCAACACTTTTAACAGCGAAGCACGTCCTAATTGCCAGTCGTTAATCTTGTTCCATTAACATAGATACAAGAATAAGACCTGAAAAATAATTATCACGTTTTCTGCCTCAAGACGTGCATATGTGTCTTGTAGCGTTGTGCTTATTGATTCAAACGCACCTGTGCGTTTCTTAAAACTGTTGTCTGCATTACGCTGAAATGAAAATAACACTGACACTTCATTTAAACAGATATATTTACCAAAATTACACAATTATCTTGAAATACTAAAGAGTAAATTTCTGTCTATATCTCTGAGATGTGATATTATGATTATTTACATTATTCTGACTGTTATCCTCATCTCAAGTGCCCTATTCACAACGTTTCGGCCGCTGTACGCCTTCGGGTGATTGGAATTTCGAACCGAACCCTTTATTTCGTCTACCGGGATAGATTGTACTAGTTCCACATGCCATGCCTCTTCCGGATGTATCAGTTATTTCCCTTTAACTCAGTTCTCTAAGTACTTTTGTTTTACCACTGCTGTAGCCTGGTTTTGAGCTCACAATTCTTTGGAGTCTAGTCACTGGATCTAACCAACGCCTTTATCCACTGGGGCATGTGTCTTTGAGAAAACGTCGTGAATATGGCATATGGAAGATGAGGATAACAGTCCGAATAATGTAAATGAAAGTAAATTTATTCAAGAAAATCGACATTGGCTTCAACCACGATCTCCAGACGACTTCGGAATCTCTTGCAACTCTTCTGGATAATCTTCTTGTTTAATGCTGTGGATGCTGCTATAATCGTTGCCTTCAGTTCATTTTTGGTGTTACAAAGACTTTTGTTAGTCTTTCGCTCAACTGCGCCCCGCACATAATAATCAAGGGAGTTGCAGTCTGGGTGGGGCTTGGTGGCCAGATGTTAAGGTGTGATGTGGTCACACAAATTGTCTGACAGCTATGATTGGGTTCTCCTGCTTATGTGGCATGGTGCAGTCCTGATACCAGACATAGGCACTTCCAGCAGCCACCCTCTCAACCCAGAGCAACACCATCAAATTCGGGAGTACTTTCTTTATCAGAACGGTCAGCGTGAGTTTTCTGAACTGCCGTGCCTTCTTAATCACCATTAGACTCGTCCAACTCTTTCCGAATCCCCTGCACTGTCCTCAGATTGACACCCAAGCACTCTGAAATGATCGTATTGGAGCTTCTGGCATGAATACCAAGAAGTATAGCATGCCGTTTCCAAATTTCTGGCTGAATGAATTGTCATGGTGTTATTTTTCTCACAGACTGTGTCCAATATAAATGTGTGTATGTGTAAATTATATATATATATATATATATATATTATATTATATTATATATATATATATATTATATATATATTATATATATATTATATTATATATATATATATATATATATATATATATATATATATATATATATATATATATATATATATATATATATATATATATATATATATATATATATATATATATATATATATATATATATATATATATATATATATATATATATTATATATATTAAAGAAATATGTTGTAGTGGTTCCAACGAGAGAAAAAGTATGTTAAAATATTAAAAAGAATATAGGGGTGCCGCAAACGTTTTTGGTTGTAATGTGGATTTATTGAGAAAAATATTATACTTTGTTTTTACATAATTTCACGACACGTGTTTCTGGTCTGGTCTCAAACCGTCTTCAGGTGAAAGTGGAGATTTTTACATATTATTAAAATAATTAATTTTTCTTCATGTTCAATGTGGAATATTCTCGATATGAGACATTCTGGTTTGTGTGTTGGCAATCCGAATTTTCTTATATATATATATATATATATATATATATATATATTATTTAAAAAATATTTTACATAACTTGTAAATTTCTATTTTTTCGGAACTTTAAATTTGTTCAATTATCAAGCAATGTTGGATAACTTTTGATGAAAATGATTTACTTTTGAAAATAGAATGGTGTTTTATTGAAGATTTTAGGAGCTGGTAATAATATTTCAAATTTTTATGCCTATGTCGTGTTTGACCAATCAAAAGAAAAGTGGGGGAAAATGTAGGTTAGAGGTTAGTGCTTTATACATACTTGTCTAGAGGGGGGCTGTCGGTTAAGAATATAATTTTAATATACAATGAAATGATCACAGATATATATTTTCTTTGCAACAAGAGGCTAATTTTAGGATTTTTTTTAAAAAAAATTATTGTTGCATATTCTTGAACTATCTTAAAGGGGCTTTTAGTATGATTAAAACAATTTTACATATTATATTGATCCTATATTACAATACTTATTATATTCAATGTCAATATCAAAATTAAAAATCAAGGAATTACATATATGTACCATTTAAATATAATAACATAATTGATATATAATTATAATACAACTTTTTTTATGAAAAGTTCTATTAACTATATTTTAAAGTACAATGCCTACATATTACAATTAGTTTATTTCGCTGATTTAATAGATGGTTATTCTTAGAAATCTTAATATGTAGATTTCATGTAGATATAGGTCATATGGGTCATTTAATGACTTACAAATTCTCGTTTTGTTTGTTTTTTTTTTTTGGTGGGGGGTGTTTTTTTAATAATTTCCATTTTACTGTGGTGGCTTTATTGATTTCTTTTAAATTCCCGAAAGTATTTTGAAAGGGGTGTCCGGTTACGTTACCCATTGTTGTTAAAAGTAGAAATATGTTGATACCACCTTCATCTAAAGGGGGGGTTTCTTGTGCTTCCAATATAAATTTTCTTAACATCTGGGTTTTCAGTAGATGAATTCGTGCAATGGGAAACAATAGATTCAGTAAGACATTTATTTTGCAATGGACCGTTTATGGGATTTCTACAGTTGCATAATTTATTATCAATATTATTGATTTCCGTTTTGGAATTAGTTGTTTTTTTTTTTGTTTTTTGTTTTTTTTAGGTTTAAGTGTTTATTTAAAATTTTACGTTGTTTATTTTTCCAAGATTTTCAGTACAACTATAGCTTAATTTTAGCGTATCTTATTGAAAATCTTGCTAAGAGAATTATTACTTGGAAAATATTTTTCAATTAAAGCAAGAAACTGCCCTTACTTGCTGCTAATCATTTGGTTAAATGGGTGGGGTACCAAATGATATTTCTATTTTTATTTTTTCTTCGGTTATTGTTATCATTTCTATATTTGATATCTGGACATTTATAGCCCCTATTTTTTAAATAATATATAAATAACGATTGCGTTAAAGCATAAAACCAACTGTCAACGCTCGGTGTTGACTTCAATATTCAATTATATAAAAGTTCTATCCCTGATATCAAGAACTCATAAATATACCATATCTTAAAACTATATTTCTTATTACAAACACACACATACACATACATATATATATATATATATATATATATATATATATATATATATATATATATATATATATATATAGAGAGAGAGGGGGGATGTGACGTCATGTGATTCCGTCATTGGTTAGCGCTTAGTTAATAGTCCTGTTTGTTCTGGCCAATACCGAGAGACTTGTTTTCAAAGGATAGCTTTCTTCATTCCCTTCTTCTGGGAGAACAGTAATTAATCTCTGGTGACCAAATTCCTGGTGCCTTTGTCGGGTTTGTTAATCAATTTTATTCGTTTTTAACTTTACAAATTGAATTGATTTACATACTTTTGATTATTATTTTAAAATTTTAATCGTGCGCCAGTGTTTTTTTTTTCTCTTTTCATTTAATCTCTTTAGAATTGTTTTCATTGTTCGCTGTTAGGACTAAAATGATTTTCGCCAACGATTTTTCGAAGGTTTGTCCGAAAGATTCTTTAGAAATTTATCCCCACCTTTTTTCAGAATGAAAATGTTGATATCTGTCCTATTGATATCTGGATATTAAGGCAATTATTAAATTTTGAAGTATTAAATCTGTGTGTGTTTATTTAAGTGTAACTTATTTTGTTTTGACCTCAGTACGGGTGACTTTTTTTCTGTCTTCTTTTTTTTCCTTTTGTAATTAAAAAAAATCATTTTAGCTTTTTTGTTTGTTTTTATTTTTCTGATTATTTTTTTATTTTTTGGTTGAGGGCTTTTTTTTTTTTGTTATTTGATTTGTTTTAGATTTTAGTTTTAAAAACTTGATCATGTCTCACAAATATATCGCGTGTCCCAATTGAGGCAAAAAAAAAATAATACCGGTGCCCGGAGAAACACATTCACATTAGTTTTTAAAACACATAAATATAATTAATTTGCCAAACTAAAGCCTGTGTAATCTTATCTAACAATTTCTGATGGTGACTCTAATCCAAATTTATGGGAGGTTTAAAATATCTAAAGTAGCATTGAATGTGTTAAATACACCGATAAAAATCAACTACAAAGCGTTGATAGTATGAAGGGAAATATATAACGCGGAGCGAAAAGCATTTGACATCCAACATTAATCAAGAGAAGTGTTCTGTACTTCTAAGTTGAATGTTATTATTTAATGACCTTGTCTGACGACTATCTTTGTTTTTTTTTGGGGGGGTCTGTCTTTTTCCTTTTTATCACTACGTTCGCTATATCACGAACTCTGTTGTCATGATATCTGGACATCGTTTACGTCATCTTGTGGTAGAAGACATTCACCACTCTGCAATGACTTTCTGCATAAAGCGTAAATTCACAAGCTTATCGCTATTTTCATGGCAAATGTTCAGAGGATCTTCATTCTTTAGTTCCATCAGTTCGAACTTTTACATTTCTACGAAGTTGGATCAACTTCATTTCCTCCGTCTTCCAAATTCAACTCGGGCATTTTTACCCATTTTTGTGGAACAGAGCCCCCCCCCACGCTCGTGGATGCTTCACAGAATACATCAGCGTTAACTTAAGGTCAAGGATTAGTTGTTATCTATCCTCCTCATCCTCACTTCCTACCATTACATTTTTCTAACTCATATCACACAATTCGTTACCATTTTAAACAGTAACGCTCTACCTTGAGAGGCCCTCGAGGATTGTATTTGTTAAATTCTAGTATAATAAATGGGCAGCGATACTAGAATACACTGTTGCTCTGCAGCAGTCACGGGCAAAATGTGGAAAATAATTTTCATGAACATTTTGTTTGCATCGTTGTTTTCATTCATATTTTTACACGCATAATGATTATGTCGTTATGTGTGTGAGAAAATAACAATAATTAAATACAATGTCTCTTGAATTTTGTAACGTTTCCTTGGAGGTAATTTTTTCAACATTTTAAACCATTGGGGATTTTTCACTAAGGATGATCATACGTGTAACCATTTTATGCTTTAGAAAGAAGAAACCTTCATTTATTTGAAATAATATATTTTTTAGTATACACAAATGAATAAATTAAGCAGTGTGTGTCAATAACATTATCATCAGTGATATTATCACAAGACTTCAAAAGAAACAACTTTCCTCAATTTGTAAGAAAAATGTTTAGGCGTATGATCTTCTCTAGTTAAAATGGCTGAGGCATTTTCAATGAAAAATTACCTTTAATTTTTCTTGGTGGTTCTGGCCACCTTGTAATGATCCATATCCCATGTTGCCCATTCTTTGAAAAATGCTACCCATGCCTGCTCCCCAGCAAAACGTTTTAAGAATAAGTAAGTTCTAGTGAGAGGTATAATATTATAATCACAAAGCAGTTACATCAAAGCCTTAAATATACAGAGTAATCCGACATTAAACGCACCCTTATAATCGGTTTCCCAGGGACTTTTTCCGACTAATTTAATATCTTAGTCTCTCCGAATGTATTTGGAACGAAAAGCTTTTTCATGTTTATTCTCGGCTGCTCTTACTCACACACAAACCTCCTGTAATTTGTCCTCAACTAGCTTCCCCTAAGATGTTTACTCCAAATGATAAAGTCGAAAGTTTACACTAATTGATAGCAACACTTTAAATTCAAAGCAGGAAAACCTGGAAAAATATAAATGGAAAAAAAAATTGAAAAGCATATCTGCCTTTAGCGACTTTTGTCAACAACACGATGTTCCCATTTTGTGGTAACTTGAGCAGGGTAATTAACTCCAGCTTGCAAAGATCACGAAAAGGGTTTCGGATTGACAACGCACGGAACAAGCAGCCTGCTTCTTACTTACGACATTCAAAAAAAAAAAAAAAGTGGTGTTTAGTTTGTTTTTCTCTCTCTCTCTCATATATATATATATATATATATATATATATTCCATTTTTATTTTGGTTGTTTTCCTCTGTGTGTCTGCATACGTGTATGTCTCCCCGGCACAATTAAATATATTTTTCTGCCTAAGCCATACCAAGCCAAGTTAGTTACTGGAAGAATATAAACTGAAATTTAAGATTCTCCTTAACCGACACTAACTCGACAAGAACAACAACAACAACAACAAAAAAAGCAAAAGCTACGAAAATAAAATAAAAAATGAAATGAAAACATCATCAGAAAATAAAGCCAAAACCAAAAGATCTCGTCAGTGAAGTGAAAGAAGCGTCAAACTTGACATTGACAGTATTTGGAATGATCCGAGGGAGAAAAAAAAATGTCAGACTATACAAACAATGATACTAATAAAAACTGTTTGAATGATAAATAGATTACTGGATTATTGAGACAGCATCTCTAGATTAACTCACCAGTTAGTATTGCTTCAAAGGCTCAATGAATGCAACACTCCACATTATTATATAGACCACACACACATACACACTGACAAGGCTGAATAGCTTAGTTTACCCAATGAATTAATAGAGGAAGGAAGATGTGGAGAGGCATTTTCGTAACTTCATGTAGTGACATGACGGAGGAGGTAACCTGAATTACTTTCAGAATCTTTCCTTTTAAAGTGAGTCATTTAATAATTTTGTTTTGGCACAAGACGACTTACGGCCCCATCACGTTGAAACATGGGTACGATCACAGACTTTAAGCAACGTCGAGCCTGGTCAATAACTAGATGGGTGACTGCTTGAGAATACAGTGCTATAAGCTTGAATGTGCAAATGGTGTAATGGTTAATGGCTCGGAATTGTTAATAGGAGAGCCGAGTTCCAATTCCAGTCGGGTTCTTTATATTTACTTATGCGCAAATACCATAGGGAAAGGCATGAATCCACCGCTTCTCCCTCCTTGGCTTATTTAATGCCAAAATCTAAATATTTTGTACGCAATTTTATTTTTTGGAGATATAATGATGTACTTATATATGTCATACTAATTAACCCATGGCTGGAGTGAGGCGAGGGGAATTCATACCTTTCCCAAGAGTATTTGCGAATATGTGAATATGACGAATCCAATTGGAACTTGGCTCTCCTATTAACAATTCCTAGCCACCCATTCAAGTTTACAGCATTCTGTATTCTCAAACGGGTCGCCCATCTCGAGACTGAACAGGCTCGACGTTGCTTAAATTCGATGATTTGAATGTCATTAGCAAGAGGAGGCAAACTATGATACGAGTTCTGAATTGGAGCCTGAGAAGAAATCTAATAGAGATTTCACTAAACGTACGACAATGAATGAGTTCGATCCTCACTGCTGCCCCATAAATTCGGCCTTGTGC
>CAHIKZ030003205.1:2960000-2992500 GCA_903632075.3 Acanthosepion pharaonis
TCCACAGTAACCGAAAATAGACGGGGCACTTTATTTTGGACTATACAACTTGTTAAACTGTGCAATTTTAGCCCCGAATTTTAGATTGCACAAAATCAGCGTTTTCGAATTTTCCAGCACAGCCTTAGTAATAACCTTTATTTCTAAATTTAAATTGCTTTTGAAATAGATAATTATGACCCAATGAACTAAAGTTTTAATCAAAATCAATTTTTGGTGTTTGGGATAAATTCAAATTGTAAGGTTAAAAAAATGGCCCTATTCTATTTTGTATATCTTGGATTGGTGGGGTTAGCATTTGATTTGCCAGGCAAATCAATAAAAAATGCGCAGCTTTGCTATTTTTTTTCTAACAATCCACGGCCTATATTCACTCAGACCGATGCTGAAATCCACTAACAAAGATGTACTACCCTCGCGCTTCATCATGGTAGGTCAGTTGTCTATAATTACATATGCCAGTATGATGCTGAATATATTTACAGAACCAACCAAAGGTTGAAGACGTGTACTGAGCAGTACCGTCAAGTGTAGTGTTAAAATTTGCATATGCTTGTCAATAGTTCTGGTTCTGCAATTGCAGAACACCTAATAATCAGACCAGTTCCTCGTTGATTTTTCCCCAAAATAAGCAAAGTGCATTTAGATTGCCATCTGACAATTCTTGATACCATTTATATTAAGCCCAATCAGCCTTCTTATCTATATGCAGAATGGCGGTTGGATCTGTATGCAATTTCTTTGTACTTTACACTACTGATTCCATGGTAGTAATTTATTTTTACCGCCACCCACTTTGAATTACACATTTTCGTCTTTGATTAGCTCGGAAGAACGAGGATGAATAATCGATTAGCTTCCACCCCTTTTTAATCCCCACCACTTTTACGTTTTTTTGTTGTTGTTGTTTTTTTGTTTTTTTAATCTTTGCTTTTATCACTTTTTTATATATTTATACATACATTTAAAATGTCCGTTTTTTTAAAGATTTAATAAATTGGCTTTTATGTAACTATGAAATAAAATGCAGACTGCAGACAACTGGTTTTGTTGGGGTTTTTATTTTTATTTATTTATTTTTTTTCTTGTTTTCGTTTTTAGGGGTAATCATTTAATCCAACAATTTTCTGCAATTCTCAATATGTCTTCTGCCCATTTTCTGTATTTGACGTGACGGCAGATTGAAAATTGGCTTACAACTTTTAATTACATAATTTTAAAGATTTTATTAAATGCTCTTTTGTTTTAACAAGTGAACTGTTTGACGTTGAACCAAAAATTGTGCCAAACGTTAGGAGTGTTTGGTATATGAATGGATTGAAAATTCTTCTCTGCCAGCCAGAAACTGATAGTATTTCCATTTCACAGATGTATTTTATTACATAAATATATTTAGCAGGACTTCATTGCAAAAACAGTCTTTCGTTCGCATTCCGTTCTTTCTTTCTCCTTCTCACTGTTGCCCGCTTCATCTAATGTACGAACACACACAAGCACCTGCTTTTTTTTATATTAGATGTTAGTATCTTTTTACACTTTTTATTTTGTGTTTGTGTGTGGTACTTATTGTGAAAATAGCTTTTACAGTTGCACTTTGAGAAGACAATCCGGCTGAATAGAAAGACTTGAATATAAGCAGAAACAATCAGCTTAGGCCGGCCATGTTCCCGTATCTCGCATTACAGTGAGAATGTTCATTAGTTTCTATTTCTCCCTAAAGAAAAAAAATGTAATTGTTTTCTGAAAAACCATATTTAACTAATCAATCTAAAGTTAATAGGAACAATTTCTAGATAAACATCTTTGCTTGATTTGGATTTGTTTGCAGTTTTAGTTTTTGGTACAAAAATTGTCAAAACTATGAGAAAATTACACACACCAGAGGCGTGTTTATAATAAATACAAGTTAGTTATATTTTTGTGTGTACTGATGTATGTATTTTTAGGTTACAATTACTATAAGGGTAGTGAAGTTTGAATTTGACGTCTTTTGATGGGATGTCCGTATTTTCGACAGGAACATTTTTTTGTTGCATGCTGGGAGTGTCTTATTAATTTTATTTTATTTTGTTTTAAACAATTTAAATATTATTGGATTTTTATTTATAATTTTCATTATTATTATTTTATTTTTATTTATAATAATAATAATAATAATGTCCTCACAACATAAAAGGATGGCAACTTTAAACTGGTGTTTGTTTTGGTGTTGATGTCTGGTGTGTTCGATGTATACATTTCTACCTATCCAGTGAGGTTGCTCTCTCCCCACTAGGGAGATGATCAAGACGCAAAAACAGAACACCTCTATCATTCCGACGCTAGTTCAGCCAATCAACATCGACTTCCTTTATTTTGTCTTGCATCTGACCTCAAAGGTCAAACTGAGGAAGTCAGAAAAGAAATACACTTCTCCAAAAATAGTCTGCTAAACTATTATTTGACACCACGAAAGGGAACATTGTTGGATAGAATTTTCACAGGAGATGGATAATGGATCGACAAAGCTGGGAAAAGGCTTGTGAAAGTGAAGAACACATGGCTAAAGTGGTCTTACATCCAATGAAGGTGTTGCTGTCCGTTTGGTAGGATTGTAGAGGGATCATTCATTTTGAGCTTCTTCCAGCGGGCGAAGCAATAACTACAAAGCAATATTGCGACCAGCTTGCCAATCTCAATACGGCTCTTCAACAGAAACGGCCGATTTTTGCAAATCGAAAAGATGTCATTTTCCACCATGACAGGACCGCATGTTGCAAAACAAGCCTTGTAAAATTTTGCAGTTGAAATGGGAAATCCTCCAGCACTTACAGCATTCTCCTGATTTGGCTCCGAGTTTTCGTTTATTCCGGTCTCTATAGAATAATTTCAATAATAAAAACTTTGAATCTGTTATGTCAATCGAAAACTACCTACAATCTTTTTTTTCCTACAAAAACACGAAGTGTCTATGAAAATGACATGGACAAGCTTGTAGAATAATGGGAGACCGTTATTAAAACCGGGGATACTATATACTTGACTAATAAATGTTTTTAATATTCTAGTCGGGCAAGTGTTTTTGCAATGATCTATTATATTGTGTGTTGCGAATATAAAAATTAGCATTTTATGGCGACGGGGTTTCACGGCTTATGTGATCATCAGACCATGTATAACGAATTTTTTTTCGTGCGGGCTCTGTATATATGCCACTGAAGTGTTACGAATAGTATGGGGAAATGAGAAACCGGTTATCTTTTTTCCTTTATTTACTATTATGCCTGGAGATGTTTTATGGTTTTAACTTTTTGTTTCAGATCTCTTTACATTGGAGTCATTCCTCTTTTGTTTGCTAGCATTTATTTCTGATTTTTGTTTTATGTCATTTCTTTTTACACTTTTTCGTTAGATTATCTATACTCTATATTTTTCTTTTTTATTATTTATTTGTTAAATTCATTTAAGGAAATATGGCCCGAGTTTTGAGGTGTGGAATACCATACTTATAGACGCCGATGTTAAAATTTATACGGGAATTTTATTCAGATGGAAATGATTATGAAAAATATTCTTAGGTAAATTCAAAACATTTCGGCGTTCTTTTAAAAAAAATCATTTGGAACCCGGTTTTTCGCTGATATTCTGTCTATACATAATGATTCCTGTACATTGCTGTGGGAAATGTGGTGTTAACGGCTTCTTTCGGAACAGTTTTCAGATAAGCGAACATGTTGATTGTGTAGGTCCCTATTTCGAAAATTCTGTTCAGACGTCATTCATGAAGATAACTCCTACATTGAAACAAGATTTCTTGTTTGTTTTTTTTACAGTAAAAAACTTAAAATAAAAGCCAGTTTTTTTCCTGTTATAATTAAAAAACAAGAAGCCAAACAAATTTAAGACAGAACAAACAATTTAGTGTGTGTGTTTGTTTTAATTCCAAAAGTTATAACAACTTATAGATTACGTCAACGGCATTCCTAACCCTGACACCCACACACTCAACATGTGCGCCTAATCGAGTTTACTTCCTTTCCAAACTCCTGCTCGCCAATTGAAAATTCCAAGTATATTTCCATGTAATAGGCAATCGAATTTAAGCTGAAGCACTATCGTTATTTGTTTTTCTTTGTTTTATTTTGTTTTAATATTAGTTTTTCTTTTGCTTTTTAAAGCTGCGTGTAAATAGTTATGGTTGGTTTTGAATGTGTATACCATTTGACGTTCATAATTGGCTTTGGTACAAGGATCCCTCAGCTAATTTTCTGTTCGACATAGGTTAATACAATTTCTGATGTTTACAGTTATTTCCCGTCTTGTAATTTTCATATTGCATTCTGTTGTTTTACAAAGTGTCGTTCCAGATGACGTAAAATGTGACGTAAAGATCGAATTGAAACTTAACAGAAACTCAAAGTATTAACATATAGGGAAATTTTGTTAGAAGTAAAGACTGTTATGTAATATCCATCTTCCTATATGGCAGTGAATGCTGGACACTTTTTTTACACAAGAAGTCTTGAAACTACAAAGATGTGGTTCTACAGAAGAATACTGAGAATATCATAGACGAAGCATGAAAGCAATGAGGAAGTCTTAAGGAACATATGATACTTACAATCAGAAACAATTGAAATTTCCTTAAAATTAAAGGTCGGTTTAGAGAATTTAACATTCAAAGGATATAATGACGAGCAGACGGAAACTGCGAATAACCTACATTTTTTTTTTTTTTTTTTTTTTTTTTAATGTTCACAAGGCCCAGGAGCCGTTCAAGGTAGTGGTAAGAGTAAGTGGTCGAAAGCGCAGTTTATTGGGATATGTGTGAAAGATTTAACTCTAGACTTGAACAGGTTAAAATTGCAGTAGTTGGTGAAGCATCCTCTTGGAAGACGTTCTACAGAACAGAAGTTCATGGGAAGAAGCTGTTTGAGTGGAACTTACCAACTAAATATGAATGGAATTCGGCAGGGTTCACTACAAAGGGCGTGGCACATCGGGTCGTAGACGTGAAGGTTAGAACTGAGGAATGTAGTTCGTCTAAACACTTTCTACGAAAAAATAGAGCAGCGAGAGGGTTTGTAACGTTTCGTCTTTGACGTGATGTGAATGGAGGAGGAAAATAATTCCTCACTCACAAAAACGGGAAGGCGTTTTTGGACTCTTTCGAAACTGGAAAAGGATGAACGGGCAATTCCGGCGCCATATATCGCAACACTCCTCCATTTGCGGTTTGATCGGGCTCTTGTCAAGATAGAGAATAGCAAAAAAAGCTATGCTTTGTAAATAGCTCAAAGAAAAGTATCCCTATATATGAAACGCGTGTATTTATATATAGGGATAATTCATCAGCAAGTTTTGTTTTAAGTTTCAACTTTGTATGTCTACTGAATTTATGCATCGTCTTTTTTAAATTGTGAATCACTTTTCGCAAACTTGGTTGTCGCAGATGAAAATGTCATATCGAAAATTTAAGGTCATATGCAGGCTTTCGACTCACGGGAGTTATCTTCAGGAATTTGAAAACCTAAAGTGTAGGAAAGACATTTTTTTTTTTTAATCTACTTTGTTTCAAATTGAATCCGATAAATCAAAATGTCATTGTCATATCGGACAACGGTAAAAAATACATACTGTAAATCCCCATATATAATACACATTTTTTTTTCCTAAAACAATAATAAGCAAACTTAGGGGTGTACAGCTACAAATAAAATCTTTAAAAATTACTGTTTCACTACTCACCACAAACATATGACAATTTGACACTAACATTCGGCGATTTCGGATGTCAAATACAGTCATATGTACCTAAGAATATTTACAGATGTCAAATAAAAAGTATCATAAAACTAAATTAGAATAATATTATTCTGTTTAAATCCATTTTTAATAAGAGTAGGAAACGCTGGCCGTAATGAAATTGGAGAGGTACAATTTATAAGGTCTGATTACCAAACAAAGGTGCGTATTATGCGTGAGTAGAAGCATTGTTCCACACTTTCAGCACAATTTTAGGGTTGCGTATTATGGGTGAAGGCGTATTATACATGGGGGGTTACGGTAAATGCTTGTATATAGATACACTTAATACATTTTTTTAAAACCCGACATTATTTGTTTTTGCTACAGACGTTATATTTAATAGGCATTCGTCTTTGGACAGATGTTTGTTTCTATAAACTGAAATTTCATTGGCCTAGAAATCTAAGATCTTTCTAAAGAAAATGTGCCTCCAGACTGGAATTTAACCTGTATTCCCTTAAACTAAGAAATCATTTTCAGATCAAGCGTGCTTTTCCATTTAAAATGTTTCCCATAGCTTAATGATAAATTATGCTCGTCTTGAAAATGGCATACATCTTCGATTCCTTTCGGAAAGCGCATTTTCTTTAGTAAGATGTTTCATGTCCATATTGGTAAACCTTAAATTTAGAAAAACACGTATGTATACTCATAAACGTCAAACCACAAAATATAACTTACATATTCTAGCTTTACTTATTAATTTCCATTTTACTGTAGGTGTTGTATTGGTTTCTTTTAAGTGCCAGAAATATTTCGATAGGGACGTCTGATTTCGGTATTTATTTATCCTCAATGAACTTTGATGTTGATTGAACCTCTTTTTGAACTCATGGCTTGTGCAACCTATATAGATTTTTGTTTTCGGGATTCTCAATAGAGGAGATATTACATTCGTATACTAGTGATTCCGTGCGACATTTATTTTGAAGAGGACAGTTATGAGGATTTCTACAGTTACATAATTTTTATTTATCTTCATCTCTTTTTAGTTTTATATTATCTAATTTTCTTTGGTTTTGATATAAGTGTTTATTCAAGATATTAGCATTATGTTTCTTATAATTTTCTCTAAGTTTTCAGTACAGCTGTAACTTAATTTTAGTGTATTTTTATTGAAAATAGTACTTAGTTTACTATCTTTACGAAAGTGCTTAACGATTAGTGCAAGGAATTTTTGTCCTAATTTGTTCTTTACCATTTGGTTGTATGGGAGTGTATACCAAATTATTTTTCTACTGTTTTTTTTTATGCTTTCCGTTTTCCTTTTTTATATAAGTCAGTTTTGGGCTTTTGTAGCCACTATCTTTTAGAGCTTTATTATAGAAATTAATATGTTCATAGAAAATCTTCTCATTTGCTGAATTTGTACTTATTCTATTTTCGATAGATAAAGGTATATGCTTAATTATAGATGGAGGATGTTTAGATTTAAGGTGGATATACAAAGGATTAGGGTTTTTTATAAGGTATGTATACATTATTCATTAAATCTAATGTTATTTCAAGGAATTTAACTTTTTAATTTAGTGCTTACTGTAATTTTTAAATAATTTAAGTAATTTTATTTACTTGATTTTAAAAAAAAATAGTCTATTAGTAATTAAGAGTAAAAATATTTTAAAATTGTAATACAATATAACGTATTCTAACCGAAACAGCCCTTTTAGAAAGAATCTTTAAGTATACAAGTACGAATTTAACGGAAAAATGCCGAAAAACTTATTGTTAATAAAAAAAAAAAAAAAAAAAAAAAAAAAAAAAAAAGACGACGTGCGTTGAACGGATGTCAAAATTTGTTGAAAAATGCACCCCTACCCTCCCTAAACTTAACCTCTTTTTCGAACATAATTCATAATTGATACAACAATAGTTAATAAAAATGAACACGCTACCGCCCCTGTCTAAATGATTGGATTTCTCTGTATCCTTGAAAAAAACAAATTATGAATTATATGTGCGTTTAAATCTCAGTAAATTTTAAATGTTATTCCAAAATTCGCTTGAATAGGAAACAGAACTAATGTTTTTAATTATAAAATTCAAGTTTTTAGCTTCGGTTTTTGAAACATGGTAATTCCGGTGTAGCGAAGAAACCATATTTCAAATCAGTTAATTTATTTTATTATATATATATATATATATATATATATATATATATATATATATATATATATATATATATATAATGGACTTTCCCGTAGGTTTCGACGTATGAGGATCTAACAGCTTATTGATTCAGTTATGAAAGTTTTTGCGATAATCTTAAGTGGCATTTAAGACCCGCTAGTGATTTACAAAGGAGTCCACATATGGAGCAAGCGTGAGGATCGTGAGATGAGATCACTGTTAGATTGGCTGACCTTTTAGATCGTTCTCCTTGAAGATGATTCAGACATGCAGATTGAAAATTGCTGAGTCCACTAAAACACGTTAATCTCCATTCTACCCGCTCCAAGGCTAAGCGCTGACGATATATATATATATATATATATATATATATATGTGTATGTGTGTGCCAGTTTTCTCTGTCACCAGAAGAGTACATTACTTAAATAGGTAATTCTGAAGACGAATAGATTATTTTTTAGTCAAATTATTTTTTTTAATTCTTTTTTTTTCTTTCGCTTGCAGATAAATTGATAATACTTCTGGAATTGTACTTTTGAAATATTCTAAAATCTGCGGTACTCTCACGGTACCTATTCACTTGATCCTTACTTGGGATATGAAGCTGATATCTACTTATATAATTGGGGTGTGGCGTTTGTAATTTACCTGTCAAATGATTTTCACTCGTCACTGCCACACCCCAGCATTTCAGGCTGGATGCTTTATAAGAAATGTAATCTTTTTGTGCTGGCTGCTAAGACTTGTCAAGATTTTTATCATTTTGTTTTTTAGATTTTGGGCGTATTTCTTTTTTCTTTTTGCCAGGTGGGTTTATTTTTGTTGTTGTTGCTGACGCTTCACTTTTTTCTTTTGATATAAAAACAAAAAACTGGTGACCTCTATAGACTTTTTCATAACAATCCAACCATTGTTGATATTTTGTCTATTGGCAAAAGAAAAGAAAAAAAATATCTATCAACAAACAAAATGCGAAAGAAAATTACCTTTATAAGAAAATCAACAAAAGAAATGTGAAAAGCGATTATAAAAGTCTGGTTATCTTTGTAACGTGACATCACGGCATGGAACAAATTGCTAAGTGTTTTTGCTTTGTCTGAAAAAAATCTATTTTTCTTTTTGTCTTCAGTTTTTTTGACGTTATTTTATTTCAATACAAAGCATCTTTATCAATTTGCAATCAATTGAGGCTCACTTTTCAACATGCGCGCTTTGTCTTTTCTGATTACATTTCATCTCTATCTCTCCGTTTTTCTGTTTTGTTTTTTATGAGGCGGCTTCACATTGCATGTTCGGGTAGTGTAACGGATATCGGCGCAGAATATGGAATCGGCGAAGCGAGTTCAAATTCTGTCTTAATCTATTGCGTTCCCTTTCGCACAAACGCCTTTCGGGAGGGCATTAATCCATCTTTACCCCTTCGCTATGGGTTAAATACTGATTAAATAGCTCGGTAGGCTAGTAGTAAAATGACCAACAATAAACACTAAAAAGTATAAAAATACATTTTTATAAAAGGATTACCAACAATACATTGGTTTTGTGAAATAAAAAAAAACGACACATTTTATTATCTACAAACTAATCTCTCTAAAAAGCAGACTTTTGCTATGAAAGTATAAAATTCTGTACAAAATAGCCGTAGTTGAATCCATAAAATTACGTAGAAAATATTTTCATTTCGGCATTAAATAACTCATAAATGTGTTGATATACCGCTAAACAAAATCAATCGATTCAAACTTACTGCTTCGCAAATTTCCCATTAGCTCAACCTTTTCCAAACCCAGTTATTCTATCCAGAAAATAGATTTCTGGATACGTTCCACTGTCTAAATCCAAAATGATAGATTGTGAATAACTGAAATCATAGAAACGTATCGAAGTAACATTTCTAAACTTCTAAAATCGGTCAATATCTCTCATTATAAATGTCAATACCTTAATCTGGTGCAAAGCTAAATTGGTTATGGTTGCTCAACTAATGATCTGACTTAGTAAGAATGACACACGGTGGGGGATGGAACTTGCTACACATGTGAATATATGCGAAACAAATTCCGTAATAATTGCATTGACATGAGCCGTGGCCATCTAGTGGTTAAGGATTCCCACGTAGTTAAGTGAACTACAAATGATTTTATCTCGTCTGGAAGTACATATAGTTTTATGGCAACCAGAAATACAGATATATCTTCAAAGCAACCACCCACCGTTCAGAAGTAGGGAATGAATGAATAAAAACTTTCGGGATTAAGTGCAACTCAGCCGGAAGATAGGGAATTCCAGTTGTGGGCTTATCTAGTCAGGCTACATTCTAGAATGGGCCAGTCTTAGTGGTCAGAGATGGTCAGTTTCGAACCATCTATCGAGAGGTAGATGTAGCCAGCGACAGTTGCAAGTCATCTGTCAAGATGAGAGATGGGTAGTGAAAGGGCAGAAGTACAGTCTGATATCTTGATGGTCGAACAGAAGATCAGGTCCGTAATTCTGTCGATAGAATAGACAAAACTATTAGGTGGTTTTACAATGAACTTTTAATTGTTCTATATTATTATATCTGTCTCATTCTGAGATGAGGTATAGTAACTATTTACACTATTTATATCATTCGAACTGTTGTCCTCATCTTTATTGCCATATTCACGACATTTTGACCGATTTAATCTATTTCAGTAGCACGGGGCGATTTTAAGTTACACGCTGAGAAGTTCAAAAACCCACTTTGCAAAGCAAAGAAAAATATACAAATGTAGGTTCAAGTGTTGCTATATTTGAATATGGCAACACTTAAAAAAAAAAAAAAAAAAAAAGACATCTCTGAAAACATTATGTAATATTGAATCAGTCGACTGAATTTCGCAGATTGTCACAAGTCCGACTGTGATGTTGAAAGATAAATGTGGAACATATCCAGAAAGATTCGAACGTTATGACAAAACAAGTGTGGTTGAAGGACGCGCGTTATGCGATGTGGGGGGGGATTAAACATCGTGGATATGGCAACAAAAATGAGGACAACACTCCGAACAATGTAAATAGAAAAAAATGTTTTTTAAAAAATGACTTGGATATAGATGCCTATAACTTTAATAAGCGCCATTAACACACTTAGAATTTACATTATTCGGACTATTGTCCTCATCTTTATTGTTATATTTCGACGTTTTGATCGTTGTAGGTTCCGGCCTTCTTTTGGTGATATACGCTGGAATTTTCGAAATGAACCCTTTTAGTCCACGGGAGTAGATTGTTCTAGTTCCACGTGCCATGCCTTTTCTGGATATCTCAGTTTAAGTTATCTCCCTTTAAGTAACTCAACAAAAAACCTTTGAGATTTGTGTTACTAAAGGGAATTAACTGAAAAAGTCCAAACAATGTAAATAGTTACAATACCTCATCTCAAAAATATACACAGTTGGCTGAAAGTGAATCAAAAAAACTTCTTGATGGCGCAATAAATTCACTGACGCCTATCCGTCCATCTAAAAATATTGCAAAACTAAAAAAAAAATTCAAGAAATTATTTCCCTTTTAGATCTGAGACTCTTGGAGTTTGTAGTCATTGGTTTCTCTACTGAATTTCGTTTGATTTAAAAAGTATTTCTTCAGGATTTGTATCTTTTGCTGCTTTATAGTAGAGAGTTTTCAGTTTTGTTTAACACAAAACGCTTTTAATTTCAAATCTTGACTTTAGCAGGATACAAAGATTTATTTCATGAGTAAATTGTGCGACCATATTTTTCAGTTAAGATGAATTTCTAATTTCTGTGCTCTCCCAAATCTGTCGGGATTTATTAGATAAGGGATTATCAAGTCTTACCATTCGTGCTAATATTCTCATCATGGATCAAAATGTACTGGCAGTTTTAACATCTATCGTAAAATCACCGAATTTTGAGCTGAAAGATAAATTGTTCTAATTCCGCTTAAGGAAGTTCTATTATTAGTCTGTTTAACATTTTTGTATCTTGTCCATTTGTGGCACCGATCAAGAATATGGCACTTTATTATTATCTACGAAGGGATTAAACGCCAAGTAACCAGATGTGTTTAAACCAACGGTTTAGTCCTCTAACATGTGCCTTAAATTTTGTAGTTTTAAACACCTAATTTCTGCACTCAGATGGTGAAATGTTCGTGTCTTTCCTTAATCGATATAAAAAAATCTTTCAAGCTACAGTGAAAAATAACTCAGAATTTTTTAAAATGGGTTGTGCTTAATCTTTTTTTTTTTTTTTGCATACCCTCATATAATGTGTTTTGTATTTTGTCAGTAGCTTCCTGAAATTCTTGATTGCTACCTAAAGAACACAGACTAGTCGTGGCAGCAATATTCAAAGTATATTGAATGATTACGTCTTTGTACATTTAGACACTGTTGAAATGGATTGCACCGGCTGGTATACCAAGTTTCCGCCAAATGTTAACATCCCTCTTGCTGGAATTTGAGCTTAGTCTTCATTTTGTCCTCTGCACGCTAATGTAATACCAGTTTTGCACCAATGCTATTTTGTCTCTTGAATGTTCTTATTGTTAGGTCCTTGGCCTGCACACTCAAGGTTAATTTCTATACGTTGACGTTGAATGTGTTTATGACCACTATTTTATTTTTCTGACCATTTTCTTTCTTTCTTAAAAAAAAAAAAATTATTATTTCTTAAGTATTTAAACATCTGATCAGAGTTGCATAATGGATGTGTTAACATCAGGTATGCGAAGCGGTGGTTTGGACGTGGATTTTAAGTTATACTGTTAGTTTATTTAATGTCATCATCTGTTATTATACGTGAGTCTATAAAGATTGGCCGTGTTCCCGCTCGGACCCATCGGCAAAGATTGGCCGTGTTCCCGCTCGGACCCATCGGCAAAGATTGGCCGTGTTCCCGCTCGGACCCATCGGCAAAGATTGGCCGTGTTCCCGCTCGGACCCATCGGCAAAGATTGGCCGTGTTCCCGCTCGGACCCATCGGCAAAGATTGGCCGTGTTCCCGCTCGGACCCATCGGCAAGATTGGCCGTGTTCCCGCTCGGACCCATCGGCAAAGATTGGCCGTGTTCCCGCTCAGTTGGCCCCGCTCGGACCCATCGGCAAAGATTGGCCGTGTCGGACCCATCGGCAAAAAGATTGGCCGTGTTCCCGCTCGGACCCATCGGCAAAGATTGGCCGTGTTCCCGCTCGGACCCATCGGCAAAGATTGGCCGTGTTCCCGCTCGGACCCATCGGCAAAGATTGGCCGTGTTCCCGCTCGGACCCATCGGCAAAGATTGGCCGTGTTCCCGCTCGGACCCATCGGCAAAGATTGGCCGTGTTCGCTCGGACCCATCGGCAAAGATTGGCCGTGTTCCCGCTCGGACCCATCGGCAAAGATTGGCCGCTCGGACCCATCGGCAAAGATTGGCCGTGTTCCCGCTCGGACCCATCGGCAAAGATTGGCCGTGTTCCCGCTCGGACCCATCGGCAAAGATTGGCCGTGTTCCCGCTCGGACCCATCGGCAAGATTGGCCCGTGTTCCCGCTCGGACCCATCGGCAAAGATTGGCCGTGTTCCCGCTCGGACCCATCGGCAAAAGATTGGCCGTGTTCTGCTCGGACCCATCGGCAAAGATTGGCCGTGTTCCCGCTCGAGTCTTCATGCGTTTCTTTTGACGATTGCCAATTTTGCTGGTGTCTTAACTCCCTACAGTAGAAACAGTTGGCGAATTTTCGCGCCCACTGCAAAGTGCAGAAGAATGAGATTTGTTGTCCAAACAAAATTTGGTATATGGTTTGAATTTTGGCATATAAGAGTTGTAAAAGTATTTTCTATACCAAAAAGTCACATACATGGTCTAATTAAAATATATATATATATATATATATATATATATATATATATATATATATATATATATATATACTAGTCATGGCTCAGTATGTACCTCTATGTGGTTGTGTTATTTGTTCATGCGTGTAAGACATTGAGGAAAGACAAATTGTGTGCGAACGTCAGGGCAAAAGTCACGAAACCTCTACGCAGACAAGCATATTCTCTCCACCGTTTATACACTAATTATCCCCCAACAATAGCTTTAATTAGTCTCGCCTTTGCATTAAGTTCAATCCGAACTGCATTACACGCCAAAATAACCAGGCGAAGTGAATAGAACTCCAAAATTGCCGATCGATGCCGGACATGAGATCAAATGGTCCGTCGTTAAATTTAGGACACACGAAGAAGGTCTCCTGAAATTAATCGATATTTTGTCATTAGAATCCATTGTCCAACGCATCGGCCAGATAATGGTGTTGGACAATAAATCCTAATGACTAAAATGGTTAACTTGCCTCTGCTGTTTACTCGGCCGCAATTATTTCTAATAAATGAAATCCAAGTATATATTCACGTAATAATTTTCCGCCATTTTTAATCGTATCACATTACTATATGATATATTTTAAGATGACATTCGTTTTCCATTGTACCAATCTGGATAAACTAGAATGTGTTCATGTGTGTGTGTGGAAAGATTCAGAACAAACAAGTAACTGAATCGTTTGTTCTGAGCTGTTGGACGATAATGTTACTTTAGTGTGACACAAGGCCATGTTTTAAGAGCTCAGATTTAGCCTCGTTTTCAGTATCTTCTAAATAGTATACTTCAAAGACAGAGTTTTTGAGTTCATGTTGTTACATCGATTTTTCTGTAAGTATTGAATCAACCGGGAAAGCTATGAATTTTGCTACTTCCCCTAAATTCTGCATTATGGTTGCTAACTAAATAATTGTTGATGAAGGCAAGTTCACATCTTTTAGTAATACTAAGATATATATACGATACTGTCCGGCAATTTAATATTAGCAATAAAATAGCCTACCTAGGAAAATAGTACCTTAGTCCCCTTCTGGCCTCATACACTTATCTTAGCGTCCTTTTTGCTTTTTAAAACTAAGTCCTTTTACAGAATCGCTCTCAGCTGCCTCGTCACGTTCTCCTTTTATCGCGTCTTCGAAGTTTCAAAGGAAATATTTAAACTTGGGAAGAGTCACAAGTTGCAGAGAGCCAAATCTCGATTGTGGGAGTACTTCTATTTTGGGGAGAGGCAATGCCTTAAAACCGTTACGATAAACTCTGACCACATATCAGATTTTTGAATGAGTCTCTTCGTATATTTTAAGACGTCCGGCTTCCTCTCCCCCCTCTCCCCTCTCCCCTCTCCCTCTCCCTCTCCCTCTCCCCTCTCCCTCTCCCCCTCCCCCCTCTCCCCTCTCCCCTCTCCCCCCTCTCCCCTCTCCCCTCTCCCCCTCCCCTCTCCCCCCCTCTCTCCCCTCCCCCTCTCCCCCCTCTCTCCCCTCTCCCCTCTCCCCTCTCTCCCTCTCCCCTCTCTCCCCTCTCTCCCTCTCTCTCTCTCCCTCTCTCTCCTCCCTCTCTCCCTCTCTCCCTCTCCTCTCTCTCCCTCTCTCTCCCTCTCCTCTCTCTCCCTCTCTCCCCCTCTCCCTCTCTCTCTCCCCCCCCACCATTTTTTATATCCTCGTGCCTTACACCTTTATTCTAATTTTGATTGCACTGTTTTGGAACGTTTAGGATTATTTAATCGTAAGTAATCACATACTTCCTAAGACTAGCACTTAATAATAATAATGTTTGCACGGTATTGGCACTCACTGAATATAAAACCCGGCATGACAGAATGGGCTAATATCTGCACTGGAAAATTTGCAACTTCTACGGAAAGAAAATTGAAAGAAATTGGTATAAACACCACCCAGACCCGGTTACGGAGATAGGACCTGTAACAATTTTATAGAACTACACAATACACACACCGAACAATCAAAGCTAATCGCTCTGACATCGTGATTCGACAGCAAACAAAAAAAAAATTGCCTCCTTATTGATATGGCAGTCCATTCAGATATCTTTGAAGATCTTCAAAAACCTATCAAAATACAAATAACTTGAAATCGAAATCTCAAATGTGATACATGAAAATATCAACAATCCCTGTTGTAGTTGGGGCCCTCGGATTGGTTGGACAAGATTCTAATAGACTCATTGAAGGGATTACTGGAAGCCCATGCTTTATTCTCACGAGTACAGCCCACACCTTACGAAAGGCTTTATAAAATGTGTTGGTTTTTTTTTTTGTTTTTCGGGAGAGGTGGTCTTTTAATTGCCCAGAGGAAAATGATTCCATTTCTGACCTTTGATCTGTGGGTGGGACCTGGAAAGTAATGAGTACACACCAGAAACCAAAAGAAATAAAATAATAATAAACATTGATCTGTGGCGGGGGTCAATAACATTATTAGAGGGTCAATGTCGTAATTATTGAGGCTTTTAATAACTGCTTTAACATAAACGCAGATTTGATATTTACGAAGTTTTTGACATTGCGTTATGGACTTGCCTTAGTAAATCGTATTTAGATTCGTTTTTAGTTTGTTTGTTTGTTTTTAATCTAGTCTTGAGCACCAGCCTTTACTACCAACTAAATGGGGGTAATTATCTCCACTGCGTGTCGGGCCAAGGCGCAAACTCTATTTACTCTGCTTTCTGTTTACAGTGAGATCTCACTGATTGAGCTTGTGAGTTGTGTGACACTTATATTCACAAAGATTGACCGTATAAATTCTTTCTCTCTCTTTTTTTATTTTGGTGGGTGAGGAGGGGTTTCTAAACATGACATTACATCTCCCAAGCCTCTAAATTCTCTCGGTCCAGATTTGAGTCTCTAAAAGCTGAACATCCTAAAAAAACTCGGGGGACGAGAAAAAAAAAGAATGTAAAACAGGTGATGGCGAATGGGAGCATTCACCATTTCCTTATCAGAAAACATTTCGCATTCATTGACGAAACAGCCAGTATTACTCTCGACTGAAATTTGTAAAAAAATCTTTCTCTTAAAACAATTTTTCACGAAAATAAGCTTCTCAGTTCAATTTTTTTTTTTTGGTTTTTAGATAATGTATGTCAACATCTTGATTGTCATTATTTTCCATTCGAGTTACATATGATATCTATTTGAATTATTGCTGCTGAAAGTCCTCAGGTCATGGATCTTTGTTATTCGGTAAAGCTCTTTGTCTGGAATTCTATATCGCCAATTCACAAGGTTCGAAGAAAGATGGTCTTCATTCGCTCAGTCATGTTTTTAACAATCTGAGAAAGCTGACAGATTTCTGCAATGGTTTGGTGCCATGCATCAGCTCTACATAAAATCTCGAACTGATGAGGCAATTTAAGAACGACTCAAATTTTCAGGCCAAAGTTTTTGCTTTTGTAGCAACTTGTAGTATTAGGCAAAACTACTCCGCGGACAGCCTAATCTATTATCAATCTTCTGTACTAAATTTGACATGACTGAGCCATATACAAAGGTATTTGACTGTTTTAATTTAGTATTTACTAATTCAGTATCCTGATTTTTTATGATGGATTCAGAGTAGGTAATATTGACTTTTATTCTAATTCCAGGTCCTTGTTTTAAGTTTACCTCGAGTCTTATTCCTTAGAACATTTAATACAGGATGTTGATTTTCTATTCAAGTTCATTCTTATTCCATTTATGAATACCTACGTCGTCCGAGCAGATTTACACCGACGCCTTTTCTTATAAAAAGAATTGGCAAAACAAAAACAAAAGTTTCATATTTGATGATAGCATGATCGGGTTCTAGTATAGCATATCGATCTTTTATGTGTCGTATTTAGAATATTGGGATCGATATTGATTAAATCATATCTACCCACAAATACTACCTTGTGTGACTTTTCTACTTCTGTCGTGTCTCGGTACTGCATTCCATTAAAAATCAAAATGTCAGCCCTGGTTTACTTCTGAATATGCTGCAGTCATAGTTCACTAGAACCGCTACTTCAAAATCTATCGCTAGGATCGAAGTCTTTACTTTTTCAGAACCGCTTGCAATCTCTGTAAGAGAGTTCTGGCAAGCGCAAAGTGCAGCTACGCGTGATCTGTCCAGGCCAAGATTGAAAACAAACAAATTGGATCTCACGAATTCTGGAAGATCACCAACCAAATTATAAACAGAGGCAAAGCGGCTGTGCCCATTATTATAAATGACCCTGAGGTCATATCCTCCTCAACAGACAAGACGGAGCACTTCACCTCGTTCTTTGCATCAAACTCAACGTTAGATGACAAAGGCCATTCCCTCTCGAACTTCTCACTGAGCACAATATCAGTAATATAATGCAGACAAAATTCCAGCTAGTCGTCCTTAATATCAACCCAGAATTATCCCCGATAATAGCAAAGTTATTTAACTGCTGCTTAAAGAAGAAATCCTTTCCCAAGCATGTCGAAGGTGTCAGGCGTATATCCTGTCTTCAAGAACTCAGGCGACCAATCCTCCTCCTCCCGGTATAGACCTATTAGTCTCCTCAGTATCATCAATAAGGTTTTTGAGGACTTAATCACCAAGTAAGTCGTCGAGAACCTGGATAGAAACAAGCTCTTGTGCGACGAGCAGTATGGATTTCGATCTGCCCTATCCACTGCTGATGTCTTACCATTACACACAGAATTAGTGAGGCCCTTGACGACACACATACCACACGGACCATAGCATTAGATATCTCAAAGGCCTTCGACAATGTGTGACACAAAGGCTTTCTACACATGCCCTCCAGCTACGGAATAACTGGAATGGTTTTCTCTATTATGAAATTCTTCCTAACAGATCACTGAAGGGAGTTAATAACGGCCAGTCTTTTGAGGACAGAGCGGACTTTACCTAAGAATATACTCCAATCATTTTTAAACATCTATGTCGATGATACGACGATATACAGGCGCACCTCTAAAACTCTTGACGATCAGAGATTGGCAACTGACATATCTCTTCCGATCTAACACCCAGTGGGGGGAACAAACTGGCTGATTATATTCAATGCCTCCAAAACCAAACTGGTTAGATTCAATCAGCGTTGATCAGCACCCCCCGAACTACCGCAATCAGAGGATATTGGGTTTCAAACTCACACCTGACCTCAAGTGGAATTCCATATATACGATCCATCGCTAAAGATGCAGGTATAATGATCGGGGCGCCCTGTGCCGCTCCAATAATTCCTCATGCTATCCTCTACCTTTTATAAGAGAGAGATCAGGCTGAAAATGGAGTACTATTGCTAAATTTGTGAAGGAGCAGCCCAGACCTCACTTCCTAGTTGCGATAGTTCAAAATTATTTTCCACACTCCACTCTCTCACATTCTCTCACATTCTCTCACTCTCTCTCTCTCACTCTCTCTCACACTCTCTCTCACACTCACACTCTCTCTCTCACTCTCACACACAGAGGCGAAATGTGACGAATCTCTCACTACTCTATCGCTACTTCCATTGAAAGTGCTAAGACGAACTACATTCCTTGGTTCCACCAGATCTAACTTTCACGGCTAGGACCCTCCATGCCACTTACATAGTAGCAACTCACCCACATTCTCTCTGTATATGTATTTCTATGAGAAGTAGATTCTACTCGAAGAACCACTGCCCTATGGAACAGACTCCCAACAGGATATTTCCCCGATAACTACGATCACGAGGGCAGGTAGAACATTATGGATGGGAATGATAGCTATAAAGCTTTAATTTACGATAAGTCCCAAGATCCCCTTTTTGAAAAGCGTCCAATATTTGCTCACCAGCCAGCTTACTACACCAGAAAAACTTCCATTAAATATAATGTGACTGACAAAATTAAATTACTGTGCAGGTAAACAGTAAAGATGCCTGTAAACACACACACACATATATATATATATATATATATATATACATATATATATATAATACACACACACATACTTTGCCTCAAACAAAGCTTAAAACAGAAATTTAAAGGAAAGTTTCAATTCCAGTTTTGTTCGTGATATTCATTTACGCGCAAATATTCTTAGGAATGATAGTAATCCATCTCTTCTCCTCCCAGCTATGGGTTAATTAGTAAGACTTGTGTTACTAAATCGTTATATCCACATAAACCCACTAAAAATTCTTACAATCTAAAAATATTTTCTGGCCTTAAATAATCTGCCAAGGATTGATAAGCCGTATAAAATGAATCGATCATCGACGTTCTGGGATATCGGAACTGTCTGTCTTCGATTAGTTCACGTCCGACGACGAAGTGACTTCTATGTCGAAGTTTCCATTTCTCCGGCACCACTGTCATTCTGATGCTTATGTGACAATATTTTTGTTTTTTTCCTATATGTACCGACCATACATCAAATTTTTATCACTGATGGCCAAGCGGGTAGGTAAATACCTAATGTGTCCAGCCACCTGTGTGTATAGTTTAAGTATCCAATTAGTCCATGCCAATCACGCTTATTCATATTTTACTGATATTTCTTTCGTCTGGTGTACATTAATGTTGTTCTTCATCGCAATTTCCAGATTGATATTCTACGACCATTAAATAGGCAGCTACGATTGAACTTAAAGAATAAGCCATTAACATTCGCATTGACTACAGTGTGCGATGGGTAAATTGTCGCCTATTTATATTTTTAATTTCGTTTGTTTTTTATTTAGTCGACTGCACTGTATAGTAGGGTCAGTTGGGCACCGTCTGAGAAAGAGTACCAAAACGCAATTTACTTCGCCAGAATTTGGAAATGGCATGCTGCATTGCTTGGCATTCGCACCGGAAACGCCAATACATAGATTTCAGTGTTTATATGTCAATCTTAGGACAGTGTATAGAATTCGGAAAGAGATGGATGAGTCTAATAGTGATTACAAAGGTACGGCAGCTCTGAAAACTCACTAAGAAAAGAACTCCCGAATTTGTTAGTGAGAACCTCAGATTCAACACGGAAGCCTACATCAAGTGCCTTGAGGAGGTAAAGCTTCCCTGGATCAAAAGAGTTGCTGCTGGAAGACCCTATATCTAGCACCATACCACACAAGCAGGCTAAGCCAGTCATGGCTGTCAGACAATTTCTGCGACCACATCCTCCCTTACATCTGGTCACCTAACTCCCCAGACCCCATCCCCCTTGATTATTATTGGGTGGGGGGTATGGAGAGACAAGAAAACTCCTTGTAACACCAAAGTTGAAATGAAGACAACGATTATGGCAACATTGGCCCACTTAAACAAGTAAACCGTCCAGAAGAGTTGCATGAGATTCCAAAGTCGTTTGGAGGCCATGATTGAAGTCAATGGCGATTTTATTGAATAAATTTACTCTTTTAGTATTTCAAGATACTTTTGTGTACTTTGAATAAATATAACTGTTAAAATGATATGTACCTTGTATATACCTACATTTTTACATCTTCGTATGTTTACATTTAACACGAGTAGTACAAGATAGTTTTTTAATGCCAATGTCCAGTCGTCTGAAGAACACTAATAATACCATGGCCGGAATATATGAGTAACGAGGAAGTTTGAAATATTGCAACAAGAAAACTGCTACTAACAAGTAATAGCTATAATTTCTGAGAACCATAAGAAAAGACGGTTTGGAGAATCTAACACTCAGAGGACATACGGAAGATACGCTGGGAAAAACAGTGAATAATCAACGAGTTTGGTCGGATTGCAGGTTAAAGAGGCAAAAGTCACGTTGAGCAGTAGGAAGTAGTGGAGAGCTATGTCATATTACGTCCTGAAAAGACATAGCATATAAAAAGATTTTGCATCTTATTTCTCTTGCTTTTTAACGGAAATCGAAGATTGTCATTATTTTTTTTTTGTTCTGTTCTTGTAAAATCTGCGATATCCGATGTTATAAATTCGCCCACTATCGTGCAGTTATCCTATGTTGGTTTACGTCTCTGTCATTTCTAGGTGTGTCATCAAAGTTCCTCGAGCAAAAATAATTCATCTGATTTGCGTGAACATTAGAAAGTAAACATTTCAAACCAGTTCTTCGGAGCAGTCACTTAGCCATGAACTTGTCACCGCCTGCAACTACTTTCTCCTACTGAACTTTTTATAGCAATACGCAATATCACTTTTCAGTTCACGGCTTGACTCCAAAGATTTCTTCCTTTCCTGCTATTTTTATCAACCCAACATTACATTGCCTTGAAGAGAAACACGGATTTGACCATAAAACACCGCGTGCTCACTGTTTGCTGCAAGAGTATTTGAAATAAACAAAAATATCAAAATATGTATAAATCTTTTTATACCGATCTACTTCCGTAGTTTTAATAGGTATAACGTTTTCTATAGTCCTTTAAAACGCTTTGACTTTACTGTTAAAAATGATTTTTATTCTTCAGATATATGCATAGATATGAAGAGATGGACACTGATCATTCCCTACCACATCCCAACCGAAAGAAAGCGAAAAGAAAGGGACTAAGTATAAACTACAAGAAGACAGAATGCATGTTTATCGGCAAAAGGAAAAGCCCAAAATGGAAATTACAAATCGGGATGCTAAAATCTAAAAAGTCAGAAATTTAAATATCTTAGAATTGTTTTAACAGATGATGGAAAGTGCAACACTGAAATCCGAAGACATATTGGGTTGGCCAAAGATGCATTCCAAAAGCTAAGCAGAGTATTAAGAAACAGGAAAAATTTCGTCAGAAACAAAGAAAAAAAGTACTGAGCTGTTACGTGACATCTGTCCTCCTGTATGACAGTGAACGTTGGACAATCTCCTCAAGGATGAAGGAGACATGAATCAAAAGAAATGGGGTTCTACAGAAAGATGCTGAGGATTCCATGGACCAAACATGTGAGCAACAGCGAGGTTTTGGAGAAAATGGAAACAAAAAAGAAACTTATACTTAACATCAGGAAGAGGTAATTAAAATTTCTGGGGCACGTAATGAGGAAGGAGGGTTTAGAAAGTCTAATACTCACAGGACAATTTGATGGGAAAGAGGGACTGGAAAGCAGCTCGTTACATACTTGATGGGGGTTGAGAAAATGGATAGCAGAACAGTTTGGGAGAAGTAAGAAAAAGACAAAACTACAAGAGCTACAAGGGACAGGAAGATGTGGAGGACTAAAATCACCAACGTCCTGAAGGGACACGACATATAAAAGAAGAATAGAAAACAATTATCCAACTCTCTCCTCCCCACTTCGGGAGGCTAATGTACTGATAATGGGTGTGGGGGACTCTACCAGTGATATAGGTATTCACAATTGGGATAAGAATGATCCTAAGTAGAAAGATCAACCTCCTCTATTAAATGTTCCAAGACACCGTTTCTCTTTTGGAGAGGCTTATCTTGAGTTCTATGATCTGGAATTGGAATGAAATCAATGATGACACTGATACACTAAATCCATCATAAATATTCAGGACGTGGAATTAATAAATAGTAAAGAAATTTAGTATAGGAGAAAAAGTAATTGAATATAGAATATGCTGCGCCAGAGGTAGTTTTATACAATACCGCAAATAGCTACAAAACCAAAACAACAAACTGAAGACTTGATTCATATTCTTAAATAGCCTCGTCACATCGAGATTTTCATAAGGATGTCATGCATGGCGCCAAAACCGTCCAGAAATATCTAAACAGTCAGATGCTTACAACTGTTCTCTCAGATCAATGGCTAAAATGGTTTGTGGTCTGGCGCTACAGAATCACTAAGAACTGTACTAAATAGCAGAAACCATATCAGTTGATGATTTTCAGCAGCAAAAAACTAAAAATGATATCACATGTAACTCGAAGAGAAAATAATATAATCATGATGTTGAAGTTCCACACGACTTCAAACGAAAGCTTAGGAAGGAAACGCCCATCAATATTGGAACTGCTGCTTGATTTGAGAAACCAATTTTCCTGAAAAATTGTTTTAGGAAAAAAGATTTTTTTATAAATTTCAACAGTCGTACTGGTTGCTTGGTCAATGAATGCCAAATGTTTCCTTGTGAGGAAACGAGTGAGCTACAAAAAAACAGCAAGGTCAAAATTTTAATTTGCTTCGAATATGCTTAATATATCAGTCGGCAGAGCTTCTTTGACACACACATGTATCGTTTCAATCCTCCTGCTTTGCATGTAAAATGAGTTCCATTCTTTAGATACCCCAATCCAGAACTTTATAAGACATGCTACTTCCACGGAAGTGAATCAACCCCATTTCCTCTTTACTTTAATAATTTAATTTTGGTGATCGGACGGGAACCAATGTTTCAACGTGATATGGCCATAAGCATTTCACTATTTGGCCTTTGTATAAACATTAATAAGATCGAGCGTGTCTGATTCGATACATAGCTTTTTGCGTGGAATACTGTTTTTTATGGACATTTTGAATGTGATCATTTTACTTGTAGAAAATACATGTAAGATTAAAGCAATGCCCGCAGGAAGTTGAAATTTGGCATCCAGTTACATCATTTCAAAGTGAAAATAGTAGAGGCTATTTGACTTTCTAATTGTCTATGTGGATTAAATTTTATTTTCTCAAATTTTACTTTTTTTTTATAAAAACACATTATCTGTCTATATCTCTGAGATGAGGTATTATGATTACTTGCATTATTTACATTCTTCGAACTGTTACCCTTATTTTCATAGCCATATTCACAACGTTTCGACCGTTATACGCTCCAGTCCTCTTCAGGTGATTTGAATTTCAAACCGAACCCTTGATATCGTTCATCAGGTAGGTTATTCTAGTTCCACGTGCCGTGCCTCTTCCAGGTGTCTTATTTATTTTCCTTTAACTCAACTCACCAAGGTTTTGGTTCACAACTGCTGTGGTCTGATATTGAACTCAGAATTCTTTGGGTCTAATCACTAGATCTGACCAACGTCTTTGTCCATTGGGACATGTGTTCTTGAGGTGGACGAAATAAAAGGTTCGTTTCAAAATTCCATTGACTAATTTTTTGTTTTTTTTCAAAATAGCAAATATTGAGATCCAAATATTCAGTGTGTGTGTGTTGGGGAATATATAGCAATCCCAGAGAAAGATGATAAAAACCAAACCAGAAATGGGGTAAATGAATTTCAGTACCTGATCCACTAGGTCGCTTCTTTCTTTTATGTGCCGTGTCCCTTCAGGACGTAGGCGATCATGCGTCTCCACTTCCCCCTATTCCTTGTAGTTTTCAATATGTTTTGTCCTTTTGCTACTTCTCCCAAACCCTGTTCTGTCATCTTAAGCCCGCTAGGTATGCCACGCGTTGCTTTCCTTTGTCACTCTTTCCCTCTATACACCCTGTGAGTATCAGATTCTCCAAGCCCTCCTTTCTCATTACGTGTCGCAGAAATTTCAGCTGCCTCTTCCCGATTTTAAGTATAAGCTTCCTTGTTTACATCCTCTCCAAAACGTCATCGATGCTCACATGTTCGATTCTTTGTATCCTTAGCATCTTTCTGTAGAACCATATCTCCATTGCCTCAAGTCTCTTCATCCTTGAGGAGACTGTCCAACATTCGCTGCCGTAAATGACAGATAATCACGTAGCAGTTCAGGACTCTTGCAACACTTTATTTATCTGCCAGGTAATTACGAAGGTTTTCTGGTTTTAGTGATAATATTTGTGTGCATTAGAAGCACGTGACCGCAAAGACTGTTGTAGAAACCTATGACAGAATAACGGTAACCTTCTTGTTCATTGGTTGAAATGTAAAGAAAACATTTTAAGAGGAAACAAATCGTAAATTGTTTCAAAAGATCATACTGAAAATGAAATCTATTTTTAATATTTAAATTTTTAAAAAACTTGTAAATTCTTTCAAAATGGGCCTTTTTAATTCGATTTTTTCCATATTTATTTATCCTATGAAAAACGAAAAACACACTGGAGACAATATCTAACAAGAAAATGAGATATGACAAACATGTCAGATAGAATATATCTATAAAAGGACAACACAGACAAAAAGCAAACTTATCTTAGCCAATGCATTTCGTCCTCTGAGAGACTTTATCAAAACAAATTGTTTTTCTCTTGACTTTTCTTTTGCCTTTATTCATAAATAATTTATCTGTAATGTTTCAATGATCTGTTTGAAAACTCCGCTGTATTAATGTTTTGTAAATGCCACGCCATTATTGAACGGCCACACCGAAGGACATCAAATGATGATGTCATTTTTAGGGTCTTTGAACTCCGAGGCCAGGTAGCTTTGACGTTTAATTATCAATGCAGGTTTGAACCGCTTCTGATAATTTTGATTATTGAGATGAGGAATTCCGTTAATTTCGATATAATCGATAACACAATAATCAATACGTGTACTTTATCCCTTATGAACCGAAACTAATGGTTAACTGAAGATGGCCAGGGGCTACTTGGCTGAAATATATCATCTATAACACTCTACTGGCCAAAATATGCTGTAGGCATGAACTGAACAAATTAACTTCTGTGAAGAAATTTAGGTGAAAGGGGTCTCTTGCATATGTGTGGGGTTTTAGAATTGCATATCGATGTATATTGATGTTTGCTTTGTACAATAGCTCAAGTATGAAGCACTCCGTGAAAATCAAATTAATTCCTTCTCGGGCGAAATGGTCAACCACATTATTTCTTTCGTGAGTTTTGCCTTGATCACTCTAGCTATAAAACTCCCTATAAAAAAAATTAAGTTCTTTATGACCTGATCCAAGCTTTACATTATTTTCTTGTAGATTATTGTCCTCATCTTCGTTGTGTCACAACGGATCGGCCCTTGTACGCCCACCGGCTTTCATCAGGAAATTGTCTATCTTGGCCTCCTAAGAAGGTTCTCATGACATCGCATATGTGCTGATTCTTTCAGGCGTCTCACTCTCCGGTATTCCACGCTGCCTAGCATCTTTCCCTTTATTCCACAGGGTTTTTCTCTCCATACATGATCAGCCATGGCTGATTACATTGTCTCATTTCTAATTATGACTTTTCGATGGTCTTCCACTCTTACTTTGAGAGGGCGGATACTTTCATGTTTATATTCTTTGCAACTGCAGGGGATGGAGTACACAAAGTTCTTGGTCATGTTCTCTTCTCTTAGGCTTGATTCGGTAGAGATTTCACCGCACCGTCGAGCTGCTCCTGAAAACTGTGCTAATCTTTTGAATGTTTTCCGTTAAGCCCCTGACGTAAGACGACCGACTTTGGCAGTTTTCTGTCCCTCTCTCTTTTGGCTCTTCTGTTTTTACCTTTAGAAGTTGATATTATAATTGCAAAGCAGGTGTTATTCTGAAAAGTACATTAGACGCCAATCATTTTCTGTCGGTAAGTTGTGTCGGAAGCGCTACTAATTATTTTCCCCGGAAGGCATAAAAAGGCATTTGGTTCGTAATTCCTTAAAGGTTACCTTGATCGAAAGGCACTTGATTGAAGAGTGAAGAGTACACCGGCCGAAGCACAGTGACTCTAATAAAAAAAACATCCGCTTGTAAATAACTCTTCTTGGAATTTAAGACTTAGATGATACGCCGTCCTGGGTTAGATGATAAACTACATCCAACAGAAAGTTTTGAGGATCGTGGAACCACCTCTTAATTGCACGTGTTCCCAGGTCCACTCTGACCCGGAGTGGAAGCACCTGTCGGGGTCCCAGCCATGGGCAAATAATTAACCCACCAAAAGGGCTCAAAATATTATGAAAGTATAAAGATAGGTTTTAATGCCAGCAATACTTTTTTGAAAAAAATATTACCAGCAGTACATTTTTGGAATAAAATATTACCAGCAATTGTCGGCATGAAATAACCCATTACAGTTGATATACCGTAAAACAAACCAAACCAAACCTGAAATAATACGAACTTGTTTTTGTGGTTTTCCCCATATATGTCAACAGATACTTCAGTTGGAATATTGGCACAGCATAATCTTTCTGTTCTCTTTTTGCCATACTTGATACATTTACGAAACTATGTAGACACTGATCGTTTTTCCTGCTCAAATCAGTTTGATTTCAATCAGTGATGAATTGAAGCGAACAGAAAGTGATATTAAGAAAACAAATCTCCAATTGCACAATATAAATTCATATTATTGTAGAGTTTGCTCCTCAGAACGCTGACAATGTTGAGTAATTGAGTGAAAGTGTAGCAAGACTAACAGCATATGAAGAATCGTGTTGCAGTGTGCTCTGAAATGGGTTAAATCGGAAAAGGATTTGATTAAATTAAACAAACATCTCTTTGGTTCTTAAAAGCTAGCGACGATTCAATTGAAACCTACAGCTTTGCCGAAGGCTGAGAATTTTACCACCAGAATTGTGAAAGGCAGGTTGACAGACAGTGAAACGCCCCCGGTAATATGTCAGAAAATCCTATCTCGTGCATGCGTAGAAATTAGATTCTATTTCCCGTTCGCATGGATTACTGGAAACCAAAGTGACACTGAAATGATGACGTATTATCTTCGAGATATAGCAGGATGACTGGATATTGTGCTTGTCCAAAGTTTAGCGTTGTCATATTTGGGGCTATGCGTATATAATAATCTCTTTTTCTTTTACTTATCAGCAACATTTGTTTATATATCTTTGTTTGGATTAGTGCTGTTACTTTTACACCTGACAATAGTAAACTTTTAAAAAATAAAATAAACTTGGGCGGATGATGTAATGATTATCAATGGCGAAATGAGGAATCGTCGATACGAATTAAAATTTCGGGTTAGTCTCTTGCATTTACTTTGGCAGAAATAGAATTTGTAAAAGACATGAATTTCTATTCTCCCTCTTCTCTAGCCTTGAGTAGCTACCAATATAAATAGGACAACTCCGAATTCAAAATAAAGCCTGAATGATGGATTCCATCCAAGCTGTTTTACCCTAGACACGCCCACCGCTGCTACGGATGCAGTAAACATGGTTCGCTTTCAACCTTATAGGAAATTTGCCGAGGAGTGTTTGCAAGCGAATGTTCTCTAATGGCTTTAATAGTTTTAATTTCAAAGACAATCGCTCAAATGAACAGCCACCCTTTAGATTTTTTTAAAAATTATAACTAATTCTATTTTTAATTGTCTACATAAGGGCTATGAGCACGGAATAGGAAATCAGTAAATTGTTCGAGTTCCCGTCGAGATTGTTTGTCCTTTTAGCACTAATATCCACATCCCTGCACCTTGTCGTTGCTAAAAATGATGTTGCTGTCATGTCACGACAGTTGACGGAAAAGATCAACTGAGGTTTTAGGGAGGTAATTTATGAAAGAATGGTTTGCCTCTTTAGGTATTAGGTATAAAAAACTCGTGCACTAGATGTCAAATTTGACAAAACCAGACATTGATATTTATATATATATATATATATATATATATATATATATTATATGTGTGTGTGTGTGCACACAGTGTTTTCAATGGTTAACCAATTGTTTTTTTACAAACGTAGCTAGATTCGTTAATGCGATTCACACTACGTGCCCCACATCCGCATCTACTACTCTAGAAACCACAGTAATGAGGCTAATATACTAATTAACTAAAAGTCCTAGGTTGATGTTAAATCATTTTATACCCAGCGTTCCATGAATTAGGACTTCAGATAATCCATTCTAAAACAGAAAATACGGGATCTATAATTGAAATGAGAATAGTGATGAAACTTTCCTGAAACCATAATATATTTTAAATTCTTCTGTGTATCAATTATAACAATTTCGTTTAGGCTATAAGAAAGTTGAAAAGAGAATACGTTACTCTTGTGTTTGTCCAGCACCAGACGATGCCTTGCATCGTGTCCAACTTATTCAGAAATGTCTCCGCCATCAATTGTATACAACCGTTTTTGTTTTTCAGACAAATGCTGTCAATAATAATAACTTTATTATTTTAATCATAGCGGGTATAACATCAAAATTGTCCAAATCGTGTAACAGCATAATTTTGCATCCCTCAAAATATTTAATATCTAAAAAAAACACTAAATTAATTGAATTTATTTTTTCCAGGTTTTCAGATGAGACGTTTAGCCATCTTGACACCATTTGTTGTAAGAATCACTAAAAACACCTTGAGTTATTCAGCTAGATTGAGAATAGATTAAAATTGCTTTGTGTCAGCCCCACCGTCTTCCCAACACAATCCAGAAGACATTTGGCACGTGAGATAGAAGTTTCATCTATGGCAGTCCAAAGAGCTGTGAAAAAAGACTTGAATGAAATCGCACGTGAAACGTGTTGAGGCATCTTGTTACTCCAGGACAGAAAGTTAAAAGATTAGACAGGGTAAAGAACATCTGGAATTATATATATATATATATATATATACACACACACACACACACAGTGAGTCCCCCGTATTCACGGGGGTTAGGGATCAGAACCGGCCGCGAATAGTTAGAATCCGCGAATACTTGTAAGCTCCCTAAAAGTGCTTATAAGTACCTATTTTGATTGTTAAAACCCCATATGCCTTAAACTTTCATCCTAAACACTTTAGAAATATTTCAGACCCTTTTGAAAACATTTCTGAAAAATAGTATTGGTGACCATACACTTAGCATAAATGTTCTTTCATACGTACAATAAACGTTTTTAATAACGCATATTGATATAACCATTGCAAATTGTGCATAAAATATGTGTAACTAGACATATAAAATTTAAAACATTTTCTAAAAACAGACCTGTGATGATGCCTCCAGACTTAGCATAAGCCACTTTTTAGACCCAAGCCGCAGCCCCTAACAAAGTACTACGCGTTTGTTTTTTTTTACAATGAAGATGTACAATTCTGCCAATTTTTACCATAATAATGTTTCAAACCTTAATCTGACAATTGGACAATTTTTATGTTACATATATATATATATATATATATATATATATATATATATATATATATATATATATATATATATATATGTGTGTGTGTGTGAATTATTGAATTTATACTTAATCAGACAGGTCTGCGTACTCATGAAATCTCAAAGAAAATGTGCTCTTCAGCAGGAATCGAACCTGTCTCCCCTTTTGTGGGAGAAATCACCCCCACCATCTGATTTACCGCTCGCCTATGAAGAAGACTACAGTACAGCAAGGCTTTTTAAGGAAAGCACATCCACTCCTCACTTCGAGATTTTTCTCGAAAGCCCATATCTGACCAGTTTCTTATCCAAAAGAATTAGTGGATTTATTTTTAATCCGAAATTTCTTACTTCTCAAGTTATTTATTGGATGCTCATATCTGAAATAGACGCCTCATTTTTATTGTTACTTTAAACAGTGTATATTACATCTGTCGGCCAGAAAAATCGAGAAATCTCAGAAATGGTTCTCTACGGTAGTAATCGAACTTACGCCCTTTTAATCGGTTAAAATAAAAACATGTTAAAAATCGCTACACCATAATATTAGTTTTTCGACACTACAAATGTGTCTGCTCGGGTGGTGGTAAATTACTGATAAGTGGAGGATTATTTTCAAAAGCAGAAGACTTTTTACTTTTTTTTTTTTTTTTTTTTTTTTTTTTTTTTTTTTTTTGAAGAGAAAGAAGACGAAAAAAAACAAGTAAAAATGAGGCTTGGGGTTTACCGTGATTAACCAATCAAATATGAGGCCTACGCTAAAATTCAAACCAACTGAAAAAAAAATATATCGGTCATGGCATGAAGTTGTTTATGTTAGAAATCCTTGTCGGAATATGATTGCTATTGTGTAGCGATTTTAATGTTTTTGTTTTAATACCTCTCTTTTATATATATATATATATATATATATATATATATATATATATATATATATATATATATATATATATATATATATAATTTTCTTAAGTTTCAGTGTTTGTACATTTTTTTAGATTGATGAATCCAATATTTCTTGCCAAATAGAAATCTAATAGATATTTATTATCTATACATATCTTTATTGTTATGGTTGCGGTCGCTAATAATAAATCCTGGTAGGACTTATAATTCTCTCAGAATTGATTCGGTGTATAGTGTGAATAAATCCGATGAGAAGATAGATCCTTGTCTTACGCCCTTTTCTATTTTTGTATGTGGCATTTATCAAAGTATATTTATCAAAGTAATAGGCCGATAGTTGTGTGCTTCGCGTGTAGATGGTCATTTGCAATGCAAACAGTGTGCAAGCTTGTATAAATGGATGGCAGAACTAGTTTTAGGAGAAACGACATAAGTGCTGCAAATGTCAGAAACTTTTATAGCCATGATCGCTAAATTCGTGTTCAGGGTACATGGTTCATAATTTTTTTTTTTTTTTGTATTTCATGAAAAACCTATTTGTTTAGTGCAATAATACAAATAGTGCATCCTCCTTATTCAGAAGGACGTCTTACGCCGAAACACGTGTTTCTCTTTATCATCTCTCCTCGTCGAGTTGGGATTTGCTCTTTGATGACCTTTTTTTTTTTTTTTTTACTCTAAAGTAAACCTCAGGCATATAACATAACACTTCGCACCAACCATCTCCACATACTAAAGTCATTAAATCATTACTTGACATACAAAATATTCGGTGTATCCTCTGAGACATAAAGCAATCAGCTGGAAGTCAGAATATGTTTTCTGTTACACCTGCAATCCTTAAACAGAAAATATGATATTATTTTAACACATTTATTCTGTTCAGCACATATGTGCATACTACTTTTAATAGGCTTAAATAATTCTTTTCGACGCCACCCGCCTCTCCGAAAAAAATAAAAT
>CAHIKZ030003205.1:2997500-3092500 GCA_903632075.3 Acanthosepion pharaonis
AAATTGAACGTCACTACTCCCATCTCTCCTCCTCAGTCTCTCACCCTCTCTAATTTTCCATTCTTGGTTCTTACGTTTTTTTTCTTTGTTTGTCCCTCCCTCTTTCTCTCCCTCCCTCCCCCTTTTCTCTCCCTCCCTCTTTTTCTCTCCCCTCCCTCTTTCTCTCCCTCCCTCTTTCTCTCCCTCCCTCTTTCTCTCCCTCCCTCTTTCTCTCCCTCCCTCTTTCTCTCCCTCCCTCTTTCTCTCCCTCCCTCTTTCTCTCCCTCCCTCTTTCTCTCCCTCCCTCTTTCTCTCTCTCTTTCTCTCCCTGTCTCTCTCTCCCCTTTTCTCTCTCTCTTTGTCTCTGTCTTTGTCTCCTTTGTCTTTGTCTCTCTCCCTCTTTGTCTCCTCTCTTTGTCTCTCTCCCTCTTTGTCTCCCTCCTCTTTGTTCCCCTCCCTCTTTGTCTCTCCTCTCTCTCTTTGTCTGTCTCTCTCTCTTTGTCTCTTTCTCTCTCTCTCTCTCTCTTTGTCTCTCTTTGTCTCTCTCTCTCTCTTTCTCTCTTTGTCTCTTTTGTCTCTCTCTCTCTCTCTCTCTCTCTCTCTTTGTCTCTTTGTCTCTCTCTCTCTCTCTCTCTCTTTGTCTCTCTCTCTCTCTTTACATCCTAGGAAGAATGAGGAAAGAGAAAGATTCTGTTACACCAACCGGTGAGAAATACGCAACTATTTCAATCACCGATCTCACATTCTAATTCTGTTTCTGCGTCTTTCGCTGCTATTTTCCATATATATATATATATATATATATATATATATATATATATGTCTTTTCACTCTTCTTTTACGTCTTTAAACACTTTTTGAATGGTTCTATGAAGGTCAATTTACCGAACACATGATAATGTTATTTTATATTTTACCACGTACATCTCTGATAGTTTTTTCCTATCATCGCTCAAGTAATTTGTTCAAAAATTGAAAAATCTCATTTCCAATTCCATTGTATCCCATCTAATCGAATTTCGAATAAATAAACTTTTTTTTTCTTGCTCTTCAACGTCTTCACGACCTCTTGCTCACGTGAACATGTTGTCGATATCAAAGCCGAATCGTTCCAGATAATTAAATTTTAAATTGAAATGCAGTGCATTATCCAAAAAGACAAGAATATTTATTTATTTGCATTTGTTGATATAGGCATGCAGTTGACCTATTGAACCTGAATGGAGCTTGCCCCAAGCTTTTTGGTTCAACATGTAAACGGTCACTTCAATTCTATGCTCATTTTTTAAAAAGAATTTGTCATCGTTGGATTTTAAAAAAACAGCGTTGCCGGTAAGATCGATTCAGAATAGACATTTTCCACCCTCCCGCTCTGAAAAGGTACCACCAATGTTCACATTCGTTGATATTTATGTGAAAGGCTGCTGAAGTGTTCAGCTCGGCCAAAAAACGGTTCTAAAACGCATTCTGATATCTGGTTAGATTTTGGAAACTCGGTAGCTTAGTTATCTTTTCATATAAGGACCTGAAAGACTGTTCGTCACTCGTGGAAGAATTTTGACTGTTTCAGGGGCATTCAGCCTCAGAACTGGGAGGAGTGGTGGTAAGGCGGTCCTGACACTCGTCGTCCAGAGCGAATCTTCTCCCAACGCTCGGTGTAGGAAAACCAAACTCGAGACGTGTTGATGACACTCCAAGTGTGACATTTCCAGCCCCTCTTGACACAGACGTTGGACACAGACTTCTCTGCAGTCCTTCGACTTGCGCCCAGCCTATAAGATGTAGAACAGCAAGCGGTCGATCAGCGAGTACTGACAACTTGTAAAGGATGAGGAGAAAGACGTACACGAAGCACACCTTAGCCCTAACCTTTAAGAAAAACCGCTATCAAGCCCGAAACACACTCCCAAAATGTGGACGGAGCCGTCAGTCCAACTGAAGGGCGCCGGAAGAGCAATGCCCTTCCAAGCACCTAGCCGGAAGAAGTTAATCTTGGCTCCGTGAGCTACTCGTACCGTTCGAACGCCTTCTGCACCACCTCAGTGTCGCACTGGCACGACACGAAAATGGATACGTTCACCAGGGACACCGATTCCATATAGGGCTCTTCTGCACGCCCTATCCCTCAGCCGTCGAAGGAGAGGCTCTAACGGCATAGCATAAAGTAGGGGCGATAACGGACAATCCTGACGAACCAACCGTTACAACGCAAAAGCGCACGGCCGCTTCCCGTTCACCTGCACCACAGCACTGGGGAGCGATACTGAAGGCTGATCCACTTGCAGAAGTCTGGTTTGAATCCGGTGGCCTGCAGGACAGCAGCCAGTTACTAATGGTCGACCATATCGAGCACCTTGGACTGATCCAAGTTTGATTTCAAGGATATACGGAAGAAAAGATATATCAAAGGCGCTGTTTGGTTTTAGGAAAGGATAAGAAAAGAAAGATAGGGGAGGTGATAATGCTCTCGTGTGCTTAACGGTTGCTTCAGTGAAATGGAAAATCTCTTTAATATTGAATCTTTTGACTCGCATCCATCTCAATTGAAATAAATTGATTTTTTTCTAAATATTGCTCAGAGGCCCTGGCATTCATATTTTTAACTGTTATTATAATATTTTGTCGTTAAGTTTCTATGGCCATTTTATATCTGTGAAATGTAGGAAAATATGGAAAGTGTGTGTTGAGGTTATGGGCTGGTCACTTAACAGGTAACAGATTGTTTTTCTGTTTGAAAAACGACAGTACGGCGGGCGGTACGCAACTTCCGGAACAAAACGCGTCAAGGGAACATCTTTAGAAGACACCGAATCTCCGACGATAGCAAATTGAGTTTCGCCAAAAGTAGACTCCAGGCTGCTGGTTTTCCAGACGCATTTACTGACATGAGACGATTGGCAAGGATCCGGGTCTGGACAAGTTGCAAATAAACCCATATCTGGATATGACCAGCTGTTCTGCTGCTAAAACACTTATGTGCCTGAAGCGGTATTGATGGCCTAAATCAATCCGTACAATTTTTACTTTACGAATGTGTAAGCAAACGAAAAGCAAACAAGAGAAAAAAACACAAAAAATTAACTTTTTTATGTTCACTGTGAGAGAATTGAAAGAATTCTGTAAACCTGAAAATATGTTGATAAACTTTTAGCTTCAAAAAAAGTCGGAGTGAATGTTTCGTAATGTTTAGTTGCTTGCAGTTGAATATTCGTAATATATTGATGCTTGTAATGTTCGTAATTAAGTTTCCGTAAGAGTCAATAGTGTGATTGAACAGTTTTAATAAGTTGGTGAGTGAGTGGTTTAGTTGACTGTTTTAACTTGAAGTACATTGAAGTTATTTCATATTGAAGAACTTAAAATTCTAACTTAGTACTTCACTGTCGTGAATTACTTTAGCAAATGCTAGTCGTTCGTAAATTCTCACTGGTGATGTTCACTCGTACATTCTATTTGTTTCCTAGTCACGAGACAGGCTTCAAAAAGTATTTTTGATTTTTGGCGGAAAATGTATTTTCGTCGGGTCGATATTATTCGGGCGTAGAGGACATTTTTCATTATTAACTGACCAATTAGAAGTTTAGGTTTTCTGAAAATATGTATGAAGCTGTATAAGCTCTGTGATCCTCTTTTTGCACAAAAATCGACATTGCTAAAAAAAAAAAAGTGGTAGCTGAATGCTAAATGCCTAACTAATTCGACAGACATGAAATCGACTCGGGGAGTTTATTCTGTCTGTATTAACACGCGTTCGCCACATCCAATTAGTAACGCAATAATTAAGATTCATCAATAAATTCAAATAGGAAAACCATGAAATTTTAACGCGGGTTGCTAGTAACACATTAGGTAAAATTACTCTTCCCTTTTTTTTTTTTTTAAGTGGGGTGTAATAAATTTACTCTAGAGTGTAAAGCCTTTTTTTTTTTTTTTTTTTTTTTTTTTAGTAAAACACTGTAAGCATTAATATTTAAAGGCTCGCACCGAGCCAAAGACTGTTTACAGTTCAGTAAGTATTTCAAAGAAAATCCGGTTCAGTTCTATAAGAATTCCTTTTGTGCGGAAAAATAAAATGAACTTAATCAGGTTTTGTTTCATGTCTAGGCTACCGTAAAGAAATTTATCTAAACGTTTCTCTTTAGAACAAGCGATCGACTTATTTTAAAATACTGCTGGAAGTTTTACATTTTCTTTCAGTTTAGGCATTACGGCGATATTGCGTTGAAACACCGGTTCACGTATGATCACCGAAGTTAAGCAACGTCGAGCCTGGTCAGTACCAAGATGAGTGACCGCTTAGGAATACCAGGTGCTGTAAGCTTGGATGTGCGAGTGATGTAATGGGTAATGACTCTGAATTATTAAACAGAGAGCTGAGTTTGAATTCCAATCGGGTTTATTATATTCACTCACGCATATGGTTGTATATAGCTATATACATTCAGTTTCTATTATGGTATACAAAAATATTCACCTACGTAAAATAATAATTATCCCCATCATCAGTCCCCTGACCGGAAGTGATCAAAGGGTTTCTGCGCAGCTGAGTGCCTCACCAGATTCCACCACATGTTCTGATTGCATGCCAATGTCTGCTTCGAAAAGGTCGGAGAGGTATTCATTGAAGCGTAGCGTAAGTAAATCTGGTGGAGCCCATCTCTCTGTGTCCAGGTCAGACCAACTTCCCACTTGAAGGTTCATTGGCCATTGATTTCAGACTAGGACGCCATCTGCCCATTGATGCCGTGTCATCACAGGCCTGAGTATACTGCTAGTGGTTTAATTCCATTTACAGATTTACTCTACAGCTGATTGTAATTCTTTCAGGTACCGTTTCCCAGTTGAACTCCCCACTGGTGAGAACCTCAAAATCACTACAACTGGAATCACTCCACAGTTTGATGCTAGAGGCAAAAAACAAAGTGTGATATATATATATATATATATATATATATATATATATATAGGCACTCCGATGTGGTGTAATGGTTAACAACCTTGTCTCGCTAGATCATTTTCAACTAAGTAGGGAGTTCGATCCTCATGTGTGCTCCCTACTTTCGGCCTTGTGCTACATATAACCCATGTTTAGTATAAATATATATATATATATATTATTTTTTATTATATGAGATTATAATAAAAACGTTGAAATCGCTACACAAAAGCTTTCATGTTTCAATACTATGATTGTACTTCTTCAGGCGATGGTAAGTTACAGTTACTTACCATCGCCTGAAGTACAAATCAAAGTATTGAAACATGAAAGCTTTTGTGCAGCGATTTCAACATATTTTTATTATCTCTTATAATAAAAAATAATATATTGCTCTACTTTGTATTGAGCACTTTTTTAAAAGTAAATGCCAAGAACAGTGGAATTTTACTCCATCTGTTCCTTCACTTATTTTCTTATACTCGACCTTGGTGTAAGCGAATCCTCGTCAGATATAAAGCTTAATGTCTTAATAATAGCAATCAATAAATAATATAAAATAGTCGTAAAAAAAAAAATAAAATATATATATATATATATATATATATTAGGCATACAGACTAAATAGAAAAATAAAAATGTAAAATAAATGTTAAGCTTCGAAACGCCAAAGAAAGTAAAATAATAAATCCTGATGAAGTAATAATTATAATAAAAAATGTGGACATGGTTACGCAGAGGACAGCTGAAAACAAATACGGTATCTTATCATTTCAGTCCGTAACAAATGTTTACAAACTGTTATTGTACGACAAAGATAGGAATACGGAGCAGAAATTAGCTCAATCGGAACATAAAAAACAGCCACAAAATAGTAATACCAGTATTTTACTGAACCCTATGTTCAACCATGTAAACAAATGATATCGATACATATCACAGGATTTTTAATTAAATTCTAGGGTTTTTTTTTTGTTGTTTTTTTTTTCTTCTTCTTTAAACAGGAACTTTACCTATTAATGTGTTAACTATTTTGCATATGGAGGTCGTGCGCTACTCAGGCCACATGTTCCCCATCTGCCCCTCTTTACTGTACCGATAAGATCAAAAAAAACGCAGAGCATTACCTTTTGGGATCGGCTTGGCTGCAGGATTTCCTGGAAAGTTGTCAGTGTTGAGTTTTTCTGTCTGGTTTTACTTCCATGTCATTATCCGTTTTTGGATATGACCACAAGACAGCGGAAGTTTAAAATTAAATGATTACTAGTAATATCCGTGAAAATTTCTTAGTTTTCCAATTTGGATTTCCTGATGAATCTCGATTCTTAAGTTAACGATTGAACAAGCTCATTGTGAGTTCCACGAGATTCTATTTATTTGAACAACTTTAACCAAATATCGCAATAACAATCATAAATATGAATACAGGTAATTAGAAAATAGCTGGATTTGGTAAGATATAAAGTCCTATTAAAAACCGTTTCGTGTCAGTTCAGTGTGTGACGACATTGAGTCGTTCGTCACTCACGACTCGTATATCCGCGTTACGAATAAAGCAGTGATTAACGGGTAGAATATTCGCTACAAAAATTGCGTGCAAATCGAAATTCACAATGATATGAAAGCACTTTAGATCAATGGCTGTATCGATATAAAAAAAATGTCTGCCAGTGGGCTTAATGTGTCAAAAGCTACAGTCGAGACCATATAATCGTGTTTGATGGGTAAAAACTGGCAAGACTGATTTCGGTGAAAATGAAAGAATGGACGCCACGTGTCAAAAAAGTTTAAATTGTACTAAAGCGGAATAAAAGAGGAGGTATATATAACAGGCATTAAATGCCAAAAACCGCAGTGGCAGATAGGTCCCACAACAAAAGACCTAAGAAAAAAAAAAAACAGCAGAAAATGCTTGTCAAATATCACTGAACCAATATAGAAAGGTGGTAAATTTCATGACAATTATTTGCCCCTGTTGGTGCATTTTGGGGTTCATCATTTTTTAACTTTAAAGCCAAAAAAAAAAAAAAAAAAAAGGCAATCTATGAAAGATTGACACCTAGAGTAAGGAAATTCGAAAAATTTACTTTAGCGCATAGTGTCATGCTCATAATTTTGGGGGTCAAAAGAAGGGGGTCTCCCGCCGAGGGAAATAACGATTCAATAATGTGAAAGATTATGAACTCTCAAACAATGTATCCGCTGCTGAATAAGGCTTGAAAGGATGAAATGTTACTTTTGCATCACGACCTCAAAAGTCCGTGTTGCAGTGAATAAAGAGCCCAACGAATGAAATTCATAGTTGTTGTGCAGTTTTAATTTTGAACCCTTAGATTTCTGGTTGCTCTCAAAATTTGACGTTGGAAGATTAACATTTTTTTTTTTTTTTTTTTTTTGTCCGATATTAAAGCTTAAAATTCTTTCTAATCAGAATCTATCTTGCACATATATAAATCTACCATTCGTCGACGCATTGAATATTGCTACCCTATCTGGTCTGGTGCTCCTATTATATATCTCAGGATTGAAATAATCCTTTGAAGGGTCTGTAATTTAATCGATCCTGACCTGGCATCTCGGCTTCAGTCACTTTCCTACTGCCCTGATCTTATCTTTTCTACCAATATTTTCCTGACAATTGTTCTGATGCGCTTTCCTCTTTGGTGCTGTGATTGCATGAATTTACGTATGCTACTAGATTGGCAGTTAGGTCTCACCGTATTACTACGTATTACCTTTCAAGGTCATCACATCATTCAACCAAAGGCAGCATTAAGAAATACTATCTTATAAACTGTTATATTTGCATAAACATTTCATACAATAAATGTTACAACTATTTCTGGAAAGTGAAAGAATTTGTAAATTACAAACTAGCATAGTACCCGTCAAAAATAGGATTAGGTCTAAATTTGCACTTCTAACTCTTATCAGCATGCCATCTGTACGGTCTGTCTGTTAATATATTCGAGTTAATTTTGTAGTGTTCAAGCTGGTGGAATGAGTGTCACAAGCTTGCTTACTTCCATGTGGAGGGTTCGAATCCAGACAGATTTCAGTTGTTTCTATATCTGTTTACTTTGTTTTGCAACTTCTGTCAAAATAAAGAAACATTCGTAAAAAGTCTGTTAATTTGTTTGCAAATAAAATGAAATCAAATATCTACATTAATGTATAAAGTTAACCCTCTTTTAGGTTTATGCACACACAAGTGCAGTTGGATACACAGCTACATAAGTTCTCACTGAAAATGCCTTACCTTTTGCCAACCCCTTTCGATAATAATTGAGGTTGATCAGCAAGTACTTAAGAATTTTTTTTTTTTTTTTTTTTTTTTTTTTTTCATCTGTTTTGTCCTATTTTTTCTGTTTTTCTTTTCTTTTCTTTTTTTTGTTTCTTTATTTCTGTTTTTTTTTGTTTTATGTTTTTGTTTTCCGTTTTCATTTTTTTTTTTTTTTTTTTTTTTCATATTTTTTTCATATTCCGCTTTTTTTTATGTTTTTGTTTTCAATACACTCCAATCAAGGCGATAATGCCATTAAGACGCAGGTGTGGTGGGGTACTAGGAGTGAAAGAGAATAAGACTTTGTAAGAAACCGGAAACTCAATCATACTTCTGTTCAAAAAACTAGGGTGGGGAAGATATGCTATTAAACGTATGAGATTAAATTTAAATTTGTTGTCACTATGTTTACCAACAAAATTGTGACAGTGTGTTTACCAACAAAGTTTTAATCTAACATACTGTTAACTTAATTAATGTAATAACATGTACAAGAATTATATGTATAAATGTATTTATTTTTTAGTTCTGAAAAAAAACATTCTATTCACCTTGCTTTATGGCTAATATAAATGAAAACTTTCTACCGACAACAGTAATCATTGTTGAAAAAAAGAAAAATGAAATGCCTATTTTCAAGTCCAGGTTTTCTACAAGTAATTAGACGTAATATTTTGTATTTCTTTTTAAGTGGTCGTCTACTAAACTAAGTTAAACTTATCAATTACAATTCTATGTATTGACAAAGAATACGAACGAATTAGATAACTGTAAAGTGTCTAATAAGTTTTAGAATCATTGATTTATAAGATTACTGTCTGGAAACTTTTCCTAACACCCGCTAGGCGGCGTTGTATAAAACAGTATAAAAAAAGAAGTGGGGACAAACGTTTTCGCTCTCTTTCTCTCTTTAAACAAGACTTGTCTCGTTCCCTCTCCAGGGAAACTTCTTAGTCTTCAGGCGAACCTCGTGTCGTATACAACACACTAAACTATCTCATTTTCAAAAAAAAAAAAAAAAAAAAAACTCACAATATCTCCATTACAACTTGTTACAGATATTTCTCTTTAACACAAGGAATTATTCCATTTCAACAACCAAGAATCAGTCGATACAAACTGTTGATTCCCGTAACCATCTGGCGTCTTAATATCATAAGTTTTTCGTAGAAACTGACTGACAATATGACAATAATTCATATTAGAAAGAAATTTATTGAAGAATGGATTTTTCTTAAGCTGTTATACACAGTTCTATAGTTATGTAATGAATTTGTGTTGAATTCATTTATTTCGAAATTAAAATTTTCAGCTGAATGTTGTTACCGATATATCGACTGAAATGTGTAGGAGTAAAAAGAATTCTTCATTTGTCGTTGAAATCTTGAATGAATTGGAGTTTTAACTTTCAACTCGACATAAATGTTGAAATTGGACGTGTGCGAGACAATCCTTTTCGAGTCGACGGAAAAAATATCTGAAAATAAAGTTTTCGCATCAAATTATGTATTGAAATCTGTGCGTTTATTCGATTTCAAACGATTTTTCTAATTTACATTTTTTACCGTATGTGTCATATATATATATATATATATATATATAGTACAAAATGCCCATTTTCGCAAATAAGCTTTTAGTTGTGGTCAGACACTTTCCATCGGAAATTTCTCTAAATATTCAGGTCGGTAGACGTAAATAAATAAAAACGGAGGACCTACTCGAATATGAGTATCCATTTATAAAAGAACGCTTAAACAAATAAATGAAAAAAATCTGTCGGATTTAATCCATTTCCTTGTATGTAATGTATGTATCGGATTCTGCTACACTTGCATATCCCTTAGGCTGACCAAAAGCAGTTGGTAGACAATGAACTTTCCATCCCACCCTTGTATCCGATCAGAATTGTGTTTGTCCATCCCTTCGTTAGTACGCACGTCCGTTACGCCTTGCCAATACCTCATAAAGAAAGAACTATTCGATCTTTATTGCGTCGAAAGAAGAGACACTCCTCGATTTCATTGAGTAAATGAAACAAGAGAAGATAGAAATGTTTAACGGCCATTTCAGTGAAATGGAAAAAGTTGTCAATTTCAGATCTTTTCATTTGTATCCCCTTACTTCTTAAAATAAGGACCGGTATTCATATTTATGATTGTTATTGTAATATTTTGTTAAAGTTATTAAGCTCAAATATTTAACGATGCGATAGGGGAATTTCTAGAGACAGAACTCGCCATGAGCTTATTCAATCATTAACTTAAGAATGCAAATTCAGAGGAAAACCTTGAAAATTTCAGTTCTTTCTAATATATATTAGATAGTCGCAGCTGATTTAGATTTTACAAAAATATTTTAATTCAATATTTTACTTTTTAAAAAAGTAGTGTCTACAATATTGACAATAGATATTTGCTGTTTACGAACGTTCATACTTATTGATTTTGTAATGAATACGATATTTGCAAAACAAAATTTAAAAATTATTTCCTTTCAGTTGTAGCGACATTATTATTAATAATAAATAAAAATAATATATATAAAATAATAATGAAAATTATAAATAAAATAAAACCATAATATAAAAACGTTGTATAAATTAAATGAGATAATAAAATATTCCCAGCATACAAGAAAAATTGTTCCGGACATCCCGCCAAAAGGCATTAAATTCAACCTCTTCACCACGAACCTTGGTACGAGTAACACGTGTCCAACTTCGCTCTGTGATATGGTGTGTAATACTAGGTAGTAAATTCTCCCTTTTTATCACTTGTACCATAAAACAATTATAATCTAAAAAATACACACACAAATATAAATTGTATGAAATTAACATACAATATAACATTTTTCTGTTATTTGTGTACGTGTTATTTCCTATCAATATGCTTTACCTCCGTGAACACATAGCTAATATTTGCTGCTATGATGTGAGTGAATCCCCACACAGTCGATAATTGATGCAATTTAGTTTTTCATACCGCATAAGTAAAAACACGTTTACTTGACCATGCTACTCGTTACTTTTTGTTATAATGTAACCACAAAATGCAGTTTTGTTGGCACTTGATCTTTGAAAATCCTTTTATTCCCTATGGTTAAAGTGAATACCGCTTAGAAGAAAGAATTTCAAAAGGAAGCATCGGCTGGTTTATGAAGCAGAAACCATTAAGATCGAGATAAAAATCGCCCCTCTCGTTTTCATCTGACTCCCCATACTATCACATTTACTAATTTAAAATTAGATGTTATCAATAAACAAAAATTAGACGTTATCAATAAACAAAAATTAGACGTTATCAATAAACAAAAATTAGATGTTGTAATATATTTACACAGCATGACATTGTAATGTGAGCTAAATTCGTTTAAATATTGAAATTTTCCAAAGCTTTTCTCTATAAATAAACGGCAAATTCTATTTGTCCATTCGTGTGTCTGAAACCCTCTCTCAAACTCAGACCACACTCGCTCTACATAGATATCTTTCTTTTTTCTTTTCTTTTTTTGTATCCAGATGATCCCCACATTTAAAATTTGGTATTTGTGACCAGATGAGGAGAGAACAGCAGTTAAAAATTCAAATTTTAAAATAACTGAAAATAATTAGTGATTTCGATTTTTTTTTATTTAGATTCAGTTTAAATTCAAGTTTTAATTCCTATCGAGTAACAAGAAACTTTGATTTTTTTTTTGTTTTTGTTTTAAATTCAATTTAAAATATCTCGATAACTTTGAATTGAGGAAATCAATTTTATTTTTTCAATATGCCAAGGAATCAGAGTTAAAGTGAGGTTTCGCAGTTCCGCAGAGTTTGTGATTTGAAGAACTCAACTCAATTTTCAGCCGGAATTGGACCTATAGTTCGAATCAGCGTTAAAGTGTCTGCTTTTGGAGTTAAAAAAAATCTTGTCGGCATTAATATCCCATTGGGGTTGATATGCCGTAAACCAAACGACACCAAGAATTACCGCTTTGCGGGACCTAGCTAAAAAAAAAAAAAAAATTAAAAAAAAACTGAGTGAGATTTTTAAGCTACTTTATAATCATTAAAGAACGCATGTAGGTTTGAACAAAAGTAAAATATTAAATTGTTTTGTATTTTGAAATATTTTGTGCCTATTACACATTCATGGTATTTTGAATTATATTAATATATTTGATTTAATAACTGAATAATTACGTAATAATAACATTTTTAATTAATAGACAGGTTTTGTTCTGACAGTTGCCAAGAATAAATTGTTACAAATTCTTCTGTGAGGGGAAGTGAATATAATTCTCCAAAGCCGCTTATAATTTTTATCTTTCGCCTAAGCTTTCTAGCAAATAGTTTCGGATCAACTTAATAAATTCCTGTCTTTATAAATGCTATATCTCTTTAGGCTCGCCAATGATTTTTTTTTTTTCCCCATTATCTGTGAATTGCTATGACTCCCTGGGAATGACACGTGTGGTTTGCACTTACCTTCTTTACGGTTTTGAATTCAGTTTCCCTTCTCTTAGATTGGTTACCAACCAAGGCTAGAAAAGGATTTTGAACAGGAGCAGAGGTTTATCCCTTGTTTCCTGTTTAGTACTGAGTTCCCGGTTCCTTCTCTAAACTCTTAAAATTTATACTATTTTCGGGTTTCTTCTAAAGTCTTTTCTTTCTCTTTTACTACCAGTAGCCCCCCCCCTCACTTGCATCTTAGTGACATTATCGCCTTGCTTGAGATGAATTAAAAATAAAATAAAACTGTCTACGCTGCTATTTAATTCTATAATTCCTGTTATCTTTTCTATATTTACCCGCAGACTAAATGTACGATCTAAAATATATCCTCTGTTATACATAATTTTAATATATATTGTGCCACAATCAATTAAGTGAACGAAATTATTGCTATGTTTGTTCCATAAGTCTTCCATCCACTGTGCCATTGCTAGCCTGTACGGTGTGTGTGCTTCACAGAACGGCGTCTCTGCTTGTAACCAAGTAACGCTTGAAAACAGGTCAGGCGATAAGCTGATTGACCGGTCTTCTTCACGTGCAAGTATTTGGATTAGCTACGCAAGCAAAACCCCGGGGATCAGAACGTGAGAAAATTTTCTTCTGGTGAACGTGAGGTGTCGCCATCTTTGCTCGGTTAGGTTGTTCTCTGTGTGACCGGAAGTTCGTGAGAAGGTCGTCATGCCCCACATAAAACACACACACACACACACACACCTTATTTATAGCTAAAGCTAGCTAGTTAGTTTTTTCTTTAAAGAATATTAGAACGAATGGCTGTCATATTCAATTTTAGCGTGAATATTCGTGTGAAATTTTAGAGGTGATTTTTGTTCGTCTTTTCCTTTCAAAGTCTACCAAAGTGAAGGATGTTATCTTTTCATTCTAATAATATCGTCGGATCTTTTCTGCTAATTCAACCCCAAAAATGTAAAGTTCTTTTTATGTGTCATGTCTCTTCAGGATGTAAACGATCATGGCCCTTTACACCTTCCTGTCCCTTGCAGTTTTGTCTTTTTGCTATTTCTCCCAAAACCTGTTCTGCCATCCCTTTGCTCAAGTAGGTCGCGCGTTGCGTTCCTCTGTTCCTCTTTCCATCAATCCGTCTTGTGAATATCAGATTTTCTAAGCCCTCCTTCCACATTACATACCCCAGAAATTTCAACTGCTTTTTCCTGATGTTAAGTATAAATTTCCTTTTTTGCTTCCATTCTTTACAAAACCTGTTCGGCCCATGCTATCCTCAGCATCCTCCTGTACAACCACATTTCTGTTGCTTCAAGTCTCTTCTTCATCGTTGAGATTTTCCAGCATTCATCGCCTTACAGGAAGATAAATATCTCGTAACAGTCCAATAGTCTTTCTTCTTTGTTTCCAAGAAAATGTTCCTGTCTCTTAATACTCTTCTTAGAGTATGGAATGCATCTTTGGCCATCCCAAAACATATTCGGATCTCAGTGTCGCACTTTCCAGATATTTAAATTTTTGTTCCTGACTGATTTTAGTATTCCCGAACTCTAATTTGCATTTTAATTTCATTCTTTCGCTGATGATCATGCATAAGACAGAATGTAAAGTTTCTTATCACATATATTAATTCATCCCAAGGAATTATAAATTTTAAATCAGTTTGTTTATTATTAAATTTTTGGTACGTTTTTGAAATTGTAAATTTTAAATCAAAATTTGTTTAGCTTGCTTCTAACTCCAACCCTCAGAATTAAAAATTAGCCAAAAATCAGGGAATTCTTCACATTTCGTAAGTGCGGATGATATTCAAGGTACTTATAAGGATTTTTTTTGTTGTTGTTTGGGGCGTGTTTATCTGGGTGAGTGAGAACGTAGACACCACACTTAGAGTTCATCCGATCTGCCTACATTTGGGGCGATCGCAGAGGTCAGCCCAACTGGAGTGCAATGGAAGGGCCTCTCTCTGGAATAATTTTGCATGAATTTCAGTAAACAGAAATTCTTTTTATTTTGGGGGTAAATTGACAGAAAATATGCATTCATCAAATTTCGCGTTAAAATGATTTAATGAAATAATTAGTGCTGTTGTTTGTTTATACAAAATGCCACAATATTAAATGTTTTCTGTATTTGAGTTTTTTAATTATTTTTAACTTAAGCTTTTTCACATCGTATAACACGTTTCTTTTTTTTTTTTTTTTTTTTTAAGTTAACGTCTTAAAATATATTTGTGCGTTGTACGTCAAAGAAAAATATCTCACGATACTGGAAGCCATTATACGACGTTTTAATGTCAAGTAAATTTTCAGAACAATAGAGCATAATGATAACTTGTCAGATTTCAAACATTTCGATAAAATTTACAACTGAATTTTTCTAAAAAGCATTTTTTTTTCTATTTATGATCTAATTTTTATATTTTTCTTTCTTCCATTAAAATAATTGATGTACTTAGGTTTCGTCGCCGTGAAGTTTAGCCTAAAAATGAGTTTAAAAGTGTGGAATATTATCAGTCATGAAGTAAAACATTTAAATTTTGAAATCAATGCAGAAGAAATTAATGATAGAATCATTTTTTCATATTTGCGGAAATAATTTCGATGTTTATTTTAGCTATGGCTCTTTGTTTACAAACACGTAAGCAGATTTAAAGTAAAAAGTTTTTTTAAGCTGTTCATACAAAAAAAATAAATTAACCTGATCAAACTATATACAACAATTTTCAAAATATCTTTGTTGAAATTAAAGTCCGCTACTCACTGTTTCTTAAAACAATTGTTGAAATATCATTTAAAAAAAATGATTAGGAATTACAACAGTCTCAATTGTTAGATTTCGTACCTGATAATGTGTACACCTTTGTACAAATTAATTGAAACAAAATGAATAATTCTGTTATTATTTACTTTTTTTTCGTATTTTTCCAATGAAACATGACCCAGGGCACAATTTATTACTTCGTATGTCTATTCCACAAAGTCGTTCCTTGCAAACTGACCACAGATTCTCGATTGGATTTTAATTACTCCCTAAAAAAACATATACGCTCAACCACCATCCACCTACAAACTAAAATTAATAAAAAAGTACCCAATAACCGTTAGGAAATTCAATAGACTTCATTACTCATAATGCACTATTGATCAGCATATATCAGCATATAGTCGAGCCAAAACACAGCACACATGGACTGAAGATTGCGTTCACGCATGAAAAACTGTGACCACTGAGTGTTGACTTCAGTGTCCACTTTTATATTTACATACGATCTATCCTAGATATTGAGCACTTTTACCCATAAATATAGCATACCTTAAAATATATTTTTTATCATTTATATATATATATATATATATATATATATATATATATATATATATAACCCACTCTTTAGCTCTTGAAGTTCTTGCGTTTTACAACCAGAAAGTAACAGCTGAAATGTTTTGGGAACTAATGAAGAAAGAGGACTTGTTGAATTTAACATTCAAGAGAGACATTGAAGGCAACAGAGCGAAACATCGATTAACTTACCTTACTTGTGTAAATAGATGACTGAACAGGGGCTTTGAGGAAATTCTGCGAAAATGATCACCTTATTCTATCACTGTAGGAAGTACGTGATTCTTTCTCCCATGCTTTACCATTACAAGGGTCCGGTAAGGCCAAATATGGAGTATTTTCGCCGTAGTCAACAGCTCGGTCCTCACAGTCTAGTCTTGGCATTTCAAAATCGTTTACGCCTTCTTTTGAAGGGGGGGGGTGCTTATTCTTCACTCTGTAGCCTCGTACCCACAGACCCATCACTGCAAGTCCATTGCTGCAATGACAAGACAGTAGGCCTCACGGACATTATGTCTACCGGACGAACTATGCCTATTCATTATAGGCTTATTTTTTAAGGTTTTCAAATTTGATTTTTTTTAAATTCTATTTTGTATGCGTCCTAGGTATGACGATAAACTACATCCGCGTCCAGGATAAGACGTTAAACTACGTCCAGCAGCAAGGCCTCTGATCAGGAGGTTTTGAGGAGCGTGGAACCACCTCTTAATTGCTGGTGTTCCCAGGTCCACTCTGACCCGGGGTGGTAGCACCTGCTAGGGTTCCAGCAAATAGCTAACCCCGAAACTGAGTAAAAAGCATTATAAAAGTGTAAAAATAGGTTTTAATATCAGAAATACTTTGTAAAAAATTATTACCGGAAATAAATTTTTGAAAAAAAAATATTAGCAGAAATAGATTTTTGACAAAACGAAAGTATTACCAGTAAAAATAAAAGTTGTCGGCATTAAATGACCCATTGAGTTTGATATGCCGTAAAACAAAACAAAACAAACCTATTTTGTATATGCTTTTTTTTTTTTTTTAAAGAATATGTAAATCGGAACTTAAACTAATGTCTAATTTAAAAGACATTAATTTAAGTTCTGATTTACATATTCTTATTTTTATTCTTTTTTTTATTCATGTTAAGATTCTAATGAATGTAAATTAAATATATGAAATTGAAAGAAAATAAAAATGTTGCCTCTACAAGCCGCGTCTGTTAGGCAACGTTGTTCATTTATAAGTATCATGTCCGGTTGACACATTGTCCGTAGATAAACTGTCCAGCCACGATTGTTGCTGTATCGCTATTTTCATAGCTAATGTTCAAATGAGCTCAACCATTTCAGGCATTTCATGCTAGAACATGCCATGCTATTTCTACGGAAACGAAACACACTAATTTCTCCCGTGTACTAAATGTAAGAAGAAAGTTCCACTCCTCCTCCCCCACCAAGAACTGCCATTTTGTGAAATGCTTTTTCTCGCGTGGGTGCTTGCCTGAATACTACAATCTAAACCTCTTCAAACCAAGTGTCAATAGTTATCTATCCTCCTTATTCTCATAATATTCACTGGGTACTGCTTCCTCTTTCAATCATATTACACACCTCATTCAGGATAATCATTTTAATACTTGAGTGGCTCTTGAGCCGTGTATTGAGTGAATTCGAGTTTAAAAATAGAAATTCTAGTTTTTACTTGGGCTCGAACACTAACCTCTGGCACGAGTGAAATATATACAATTAACTCGTCCACAGGTTAAGCTGTTCTAAGTTTACCATTGTTTAGTCTGGCACATTGATATATTCATGAAATTTAGTTAAACTAGAACACACTTCGATCATAATTGTCTGTGAGACGAGCTTGTTAACCATTACTCTATGACGAGACGCTCTTATTTAATTATTACTGTTTTGATTCGGTAAACAAATTCCACCTTTAATTGGATGTTTCTCGGAAGATTTAAATGTTTGTTTTTTTTCGTTTTGTTTTCTTTTTCTTGTTTTGTTGTTGATTTTTAATTTTTTTTTTTTTTTTTGTTTGTCTTCCTCCCACCACAAAGTTCCTTCTTGTTATTTTTATTTTCTTCCCTCCGGTGCGTTAAGAATTTCCCCACGGACTCTTAGACGTCATTACTCACCGCCATCATCACCCGTCCACACCTTCACTATTTATCAGACAAGATGTTGAAAATTTCTCTATATTTTCTTGTTCCATCTTGCCTTTTTTAAAATTCTTCATGCATGTTCTACAAATGTTAGATTTTCTAGTCTCCCACGATGCAACCTCGACCCAGATTCTTATCTGTGATCTGACCACCCTCATCATTTTCATCTGCTGGGAACGTACAAACCGCGTTCATGCCAACAGACGGGACGCTAAAACATTTTAAACCTACAAATATATACGCATGCGCGATGTGACACGACACGAGGATATTGCGAAAAGCACAAAAACATACATTACGTAAGCATTCGCAGATATATAAGCAAATAGTAATTGGCACACACATATATAAACTGCACACACATATCACAGACAAAGCATAAGAACTTATAGAAAAATGTTTTATGTTTCTAAGTTTTATGAATATAATGGAATGATGCAAAAGAGTTGAACATTTTTTTTTTCTGGTGAAAACTTTCATTCAGATAAATTCATAGCATCATTATTCAGTCCTCAAAGCATATTTGCTGACTTTTTAAGGCCCTTGATACCATATTTCAGGTTAATTATGTACTTTATCATAAAAGAACAATTCTTCGAACATATTTTTAATATTTTACATTTGTTCTCTTTACGCGAGTGTAGCACTTCTCTAACTTGCATAGTCACCATTCCCCTTGGAATAAACGAACATCTCCCTTTTGGAATACAAAAGGTGATGGTAGACGGTGGGAAGGAACAACGACAATGTTTTTCAGTGACACACAAAGTAACTTGCTACAATTAATGCTTGCAACTCGAAGTAAAAGTTGCAATGTCTCATTCTGTAGAGACGTTATCTGATTGCCGCTGACAATGACGTTCCTCCCGAGTCACGAACTTGAAGCCTTAAACCTAATCTGACGGTTGCTTTTCGTATGCAAATAGGTGTAGAAAAACAATTGAAAACAAAAAAAAAGGGATGTTAAAATTGGCGATCGCTGATGAGATTGTATATTCATTGGGTCCTGTTACACTACGCTGTTATTGGTAAAAAATATCATGCGAAATCACTGAACCCTCACAACAGCACTCGCTTATCAAAAATTTTCTCAGGATAATTCTCTCACTGAAAAGGTTGAAGTCCGGTGAGAAGACATATCCTTGTCTTACGCCCCTTTCTATTGTAAAGCTGAAAAAGGCTATCATAAATCTATGTAGTATTGGAAAGCATCCAATATGTAAATACTGCTTTTGTGCGGCCCAATGGAAATGTTAAGATTTCTAGAAAGGGGCGTAAGACAAGGATGTGTCTTCTCACCGGACTCATTCAACCATTACGGTGAGAGAATTATCCTGGTTGAATTAGGAGTCCTACCAGGATTCATTATTAGCAACCACAATCTTAAAAACATTAGATATGCAGATAAGGGATGATAGAAGACGCAGAAATGAAAATACAAAAACTCTTAAAGAATACAGTAAAGGAAAGCAAGGAGGATTAAACATCAAATGTATGAAGACAAAACTGTATGATTGTCGACATGCAAATTACGATTCAGAGATCCTAAAATCAAGCAAGTACAACAATTTAACTATCTGAAGTTTTTAAAATAAGATGGAAAGTAGGAAACCAAAAGCGACTGGTACATTGGAATAATGAATGATGTCTTCCAAAAGCTAAGTAAAGTATTAAGAAACAAGAAATTTTCACTGGAAACAAAGAAGAGTACTGAACTGTTACGTAATATCTGTCCCCTTATATGGCAGTGAATGCTGGACTATCTCCTCATAGAGGAAGAAGAGTAACAAAAATTTGATTTACTGTTTAAACAGGTAGATATAGCCGTAAATTCTATTCTAATAGATTCTTTTCTCGCTTATAAACTTTCTTCCGGCTTCTTGTTTTAAACTCCACGGTGATCGCCATTTTAAGTTCAACAGAAGGCAGTGAAGGAAAGTAAGATGAAAGGAATAAACATCAATTGCAAGAAGACAGAAAGGATGTTTGTCATCAAAATGAAACAGCACAACAGGCAAATTACGATTTAGAGATACCAAAAACAAGTACAACAATTTAAATATCTGAGAAATTTTTAACAGAAGATAAGCGGAACATAATATCGACGGTACATTGGAATAACGAATTGTGTCTTCCAAAAGCTAAGCAAAGTATTAAGAAACAGGAAATTTTCATTGGAAACAAAGAAAAGAGTGCGGAGATGTAATATTGTACTCCAACATGGATGGAGAAGAGACTTGCGGTAGCAGAAACGTGGTTCTACAGAAGGATGCTGAGAATATCATGGATCGAACGTATGAACAACGACAAAGTTTTAGAGAAAATGGAAACAAAAAGAATACTTATACATAGCATCCGAAAGAGGAAGTTGAAATTTCTAGAGCACATAAGGAAAGAGGGCTTGGAAAATTTGATACTCAAAGGGATATGGAAAGCAAGAGGACATGAAAACAGCGCATAACCTACCTAATAGGTTTGTGTAAATGGTTAGCAGAACAGATTAGGAGATATAACAAAAAACAAACCTTTAATAAGGGCTACAAAGGACAGGAAGTTGTGGGGAACCATGATTGCTATTAGCAGAAAAATAAAGCTTTATTGGTAATCAGGCTTATTGGTAATCAGTCTACTAATACAGTCTTCGTATTGTCTGTTTACTTAATTTTGGAATTTCCTCTAAGTTATCCGGATAGATATACACTTCGATGAAGGCCAGGTTTAAAACGACCGAAACAATGTGAAAATACAAAGATTAAGAAAATAGTCCGAATATAAATAATGTAAATGACAAAAAACTGAAAACTTTGAAGATACAATGACACTTAGATTGATATGCAACAATAAATAAAGAAAAAGTGAGATTATAAAAGAAATAGTTAAATAAATATGAAAATTCCCATCTTGCACCGGAACAGGCGTTTTCCGCCAACTGAAACAGTAATCAAATTTCCTCTCTCTTTTAAGATGGTGAAACGAAGTAAATGACCGGGGACAACGCTCTGACAGACCATGTGGCGACTACCAGATAAGCAAAAACCATTTATGTCTGTATACGTATGTATTCTTTAAAATATACAATTTTCTCTTAAATGTATACGAAAGTTTTTTATTGTTTTCTGTTGTATGTGATTTGTTTGTAATTAATCTATTTCCGTTGTGAGGCTGATGTCTTTTTACCAAAAAGAGAGATATTCAGACAAGGAAGACGCATCACAGAATACTTCACAAGTGTATCTCGATTAACTAACCGACCTCATTCAGCTTCATTTTTTTTTATCGTTGTTTTCAAATATCCCACTTTGTATCGATAATTGTTTTGAGAGAGAAGGAAATCCGTTTTACACACACACACACACACACACATAACGAATGCTAATATGAATGTGAGATTGGTTTCTTAATTGTATCTACTGATGATTCCAGCGACTTCAGTCATCTTCAGGTTGTTTAAAAGGTGGTTGCTTTCTTTGGTATCTGTTTGATTTGTGGTCGTGGGCGCTACGAAACTAACTGCCACACACACACACACACACACACACACACACATATATATATATATATATATAAGCAGTGTTTCCCAACCTGGAATTTTTGTTGGCGATGTAATATTTTGAGTATTAAAAAGGTATTTCAACATATGATTCCCGAAAAAAAATATTCAAATGAGATGTGCAAAGAACCTGTATAACAAAAAAAGAACAGGAGGCTAAATGAGAATAACTGGGTCTCATTTTGAGATAAGATATAAATATCGCCGCAAACAACGAATATTTTTATAGTTTTGAGATGATCCATTAACATTCAAATAGTCTTTTGAGACGATTTTCGTTTTCTTTTTTTTTTTTTTTTTTTTTTTTTTTTTTTTTTCGGATAGAAAGCAAATAAGGGAAGACCAAGAACAGCAAAAACTATTTGCCGAGTTTTGCTAGTTGTGTATATATTTTTTTAATTTTATAATTATAAACAAATATTTTTTTTATATATATTGTTGTCAATGGTTAAGCTTATTTTCGTTTGTTTTTCAATTTTTTTTTTTTTTTTAATAGCAGCAGTCGCCGCAAAAGTCCGCGTTATTTGTTATCTCCCTTTGTTATTTTTTACTGTATCATAAAATCAGTTTATGAACAAGTAACAAACTTTTGCTATGCTTTTGAATATTTACTAGTGAGCGGTGGAAAACTTTTTCATGTGAAAGTGGGCGATGGCACAAAAAGATTGGGCACCCCACCACATACACACACACCCTGATATAAAGGGACAGCGAAAACTAGAAGAAATAAGAAAAAACAGAAAATACGAGCAAAGAGGCGAAAAAAGATCAGTTAGAAAATGGCGCATCACCTTGGTTGTCAATACTTATTATATTCCCAGGGGTTCAGTTTGCATTAACGGCAATAGTGTCTTCATCTATCATGTCTTCTCTATATATTGGGGAGGTATTTCTACGGCACCTTGTATAATGGTTAACGAGCTCGTCGACCAGGCTATTACTGCTAGTGTGTGTTCGCTCCTTAATGGACATTCCGCTACGGGTTTAGCCTTTTACCAAACAATTTTTTTAGTTCCATAATTGGCTCCGTTCAAATCTCTAATGTAAAAAAAAACTTCAACTGCAAAAAATAATGCTGATATTCATTCGATGAAGAAACAACTTTGTTGTTTTTGTTTTGTTTCTCTTTTACTTATCCTTTTTTTTTTTTTTTTTTTTTTTTGTTACTGAATCTGATGTGCACAAATCATAGTTGAGGTGATTGTTGATTGATAGTCAAAATCTCTATGTTGGTAGAGAGTATTTTCCCTATTGTCATTGGATCAATTTATCGACTATAAATATAGAAAAATGATAAATTTATCTGCTGTTACGAACTGGCAACATATGGATGTGAACGCCAAGGTTAAAAAAGAAAAGATTGAATCGCATAACACTGGATGAAAGTTTAAAAACAATTTTATATAAGAAAACTATTGATTAGGGAGATAATGTAATATAGCAGGCGTAAGATTAACAAGAGGCACTAATCTGATACCGGATATCACTCAGATTATCCATGAATCAGGAGTTGAAATGGTCATAATAAACAGATCTTTAGAATGTCCGGATGAAATTCGGTAATTATTCCTTCTGCGATATAAACAGATTCCTAAATGGTATTTCTATTTCGTTCCACATCTAGTAATCGAAATAAATCCAAGATAAAACTGGAAAGATTTCTTCGGGAATAATATTTTCTTATTCGTTACACATCTAGTAATCGAATGTCTATATGTGGATTTCTAATCAGTGCACGATGTGGGTTAATTTGTTTGCGACTTAGTCGAAGATTTTCTGGAAACTGAAAATGTATTTTTTTTAAATTACACTAGGCGTTTCATGTCACGTGTGTTTGAGTGACAGACTTTAACTTACTCCATTAGTTAAGCGACCCAGATTCCATCCCGCCATCTCTCAGGACATCATCTAGACAGAAAATAAGAGAAGGAAGGAATAAGAGAAAACTCAAAGAAAGTTTCACTTGATAGATTGATAATGCCTGATTTCAATTTAAATATTTAGGGCCGTGTCACACTGAGTACTCATCTTGACTGGCTGGGAAATTGAATGTATTAATTCCATTGAGTATTTTGTGACCAGGATGAACACAAATCTTTACGCATTCTGTTTCATAGCCAGCCATTCTGATTTAGCCTTACCATGACATTTTACGTTTTTGCTCAGAAATTTACTCTTTTATTAAATAACGTGTATTGAAGAATTAGAAACAAATACTCATGCCTCAACTAAAACAGAATATGACGCTTGTCCCATATAGATATCAGTATGCCAAAAAATTAAATGTTATCACACTTTCGTATCATTTGTATTATATTTCAAGTAAAATCTCAAATGACGGTGTTTTTTTTTATTGTTTGTTTTTTTTTTGTTTATCTTCTTTACTGCAGACAGCCAACACCACCTCCTTCGCCTTAATCGCCCCACCCAAGCAAAATCATTCCGCACCCAATCCCGAGGGGAAAAAGAATGAGCAAATAAACAAAAAAAAAAAGTTAGAGCATAAACCGTGAGAAACGTTTAAAGGTTGGATTTCATCTCAGACTTGGGAATATGTAAACGGTTAGCATTCCTTCCATAGCATGTCGGCTATGAGCCAAATACCGGGGTGAGGCGTGTGGGGGGGGATTAAAGAACGTCTTTCCATTCCTCACTAAATGTGGCCAAATCTAACTAGAAAAATAGTATTATATAACCAGATACAACAGTGAAGCCAAGCAAGCACAGACACATTGCTTGTTCACTATGATGATGTTTGCTCTCAGTACATTGACCCCTGGGTCAATGAGGAGATCAACACTTCACTCACTATTGTTTACTATATTTGTATCCCCCTCATCGCATAACTCAAGGAATGAGTAGAGCTTCTTTTTTTTCTTTTTTTTTTTTTCTTTCCTCGTTTTGTGCGCTAAAAATTACAACTGTATCTTTATGATGTCCTTTTTGTTTCCGATTTCTCTAATTCTTCGACTTTTGCTCACATGTTCAGTCTATGGTATTCTCAGCATCCTTCTGGAGAAGTACAGTTCTATTGCTTATATATAATATATATATATATATATATTATGAAATGGACAATGTCCGACAATTATTTTAACACATATTTATGTTTATACATTCTTTTTATAGATACAAATATTTCAGTAAATGCTCTGTTTATAATAAATATTTGTCCTCCGACATACGCATATTTTCTATGAAAATTTCTCGGACATTCAGGCCGGTAAATGTTAATACTGTTTGTTATAAACAGAGCTTTTACTTAAATATTTGTATCTATAAAAAGAATGTATAAACATAAAATGTCATATATATATATATATATATATATATATATATATATGTGTGTGTATGAATAATTTCTCAGAGTTGACCTGTAGAAAAAAAAAACTATGTATAAATGTAAAAGACAATAGGAAAACTGTATTATTAGCCGACGCGTTGTGTCCAATGTGGACAAAGCAAAAACAAAATGAATTTATTAAAAATAAAGTAACCATTAACAACAAAACAAAATGTCCTTAGAAACTAGAAGAATTCAAAAACTGCTATTTTATTCATATCGTCAACTGAAAATTACGTTAATTACTGTTACGTGTGGAAATATTGTTTTTATTGTTGTGTTAACGGATTCAACCATTTTCTTATATTTCTTGATACAGTTGTGTGTGTACATTCGCTTGGGAGAGTAGTAATTCTGTTAAGAAAGGTGATATTGGAGGGAAAACCAGATCGTAGATTAATATTTCATGGCCATATTAGCTCCTAAGGCGGTGTCGTAGCTGTTTTGCTAAATACCCATTTTCAGATTTATTAAAATGAAAAAAATATACTGATTATTCTGTATTCCCCACCTATTTTTTTCTTTTTAAGAAAAAACTAAGTGGGTGAATACATATGGAAAGACTCGATAACTTAGACGTAAAGTTCTTGAGAGTGTTGCTATTGAGTCTTGCCAAAATTTTAACCTGGATTTTTTTTTTTTTTTTTTTTTTTTCAAAAATATTTCCTAAAAGAAATTCTCTTTTCCCCCAGCCAAACACACATGAACAGAAAAATGTTTAAACATTTACAAAACATTTAAATCAAAGCCTTCTGTTATTTAAAATAAATATATATAGTTAATTTATCAAATTAGAAAAAAATAATTACATTGATAGAAAAAATAAGTAAATAATTACAAGCAAATAAACAGCAACAAAATTTATCTACTTTCGTTTATTCCGAATTAAATTACATTCCTTAGCAACTTTTATTTTTTTATGTTGTCCGCCTTTGAGTATTTTTAATCGTTCTTAAATTTACAATTTGGAAAGCCTAAAGATACTTTTTTACTTTTGTTTATAAATTCATGCTGCAAAATAAAATCCTTACATTTCCCTGATAAAGTTCAGGACGAAACCCGTTGGTAAAGAAAGGCTTTTTTATTCATGTTGTCTTTTCGCAGATTTCATTTCTATCTGAATTTTTACACATACATAACCATATAAAAATATATGAAATAAAGCGGAAGGAATAACAAAGATAAGAAAAAATACTTATGGTAAACTGACGGGTTAAAAGATATAAAAACAAAAACGCGATAAGCAGTTATCTCTCCTCACTCTTCAAAGCTGACCGAGGACAAAAAACACAGATGAACAATATTGATTAGCGCTTTTTTGTTGTTATATTTTGTGTTGCATCATTTTACAGGGAGAGATTTTTTTGTATTTTCCTAGCTCTTCCTTTCACCTTTCTTTTTTCTTGTGTGTGTATATATATAATATATATATATATATATATATATATATACACACACACACTTTTAAAAAATACCGTTTTTAAAAATAGCACTTCCTTCCCCCTCTTTGCTACCTAGCATTGAATACTGTTGCTATATATGGCCTGGTGCCCCCGCTGTTCATCTCGAGGTTCTTGACAAAGACGGATGTGCAATGTGAAAGGTCCTGACCTGGCATTTCGATTCTAGTCACTTTCTCACTGATGAGCTAGTTTCTCTGGTGCCACAACTGCATGAATTTAAACGTGCTACTAGATTGGCACCTCGGTCCCACTTTTTTTTCTGTCGAAACAGTTAAATGTAACTGCCTATTCTACTCCAACAGCTTCTCGCACTTCCCGACAGTGGAACTCCCTTCCTCTTACTTGCTTCCCTGATAACTATAATCTTCAAACATTCAAATGTAATGTCAATCGCCATCTTCTGATGTCTTGATCTTGATCTCCGCCCTTCTCTTTATCCTTTCCTCAAACACCCCCCTCTTTACTCTTTCACTCTCTGTAATCCCTTGCGTGCTAATGACACTCCCGCCTTGCTTGGGGTGAAATGCTTAAATATATATTTACATATACTTTTAAAATGTCCGTTTTAAAGCTCTACTTTTTTTCTACATTGTAATTTATTTTCAATCACCCGGCGTACATTGTATAATATACTGCAATATAATTTGTGAACCTTCTTAAACTGCAGTAGAGATATTAAGAAGGAAACGATTTGTGTTAGAACAGAGAGAGAAAGGAAAGAGAGAAAGGAAAGAGAGAGAGAGAGAGAGAGAGAGAGAAAATGTCGAAAGAAAGAAAAAGAGGTAAAGAAAGTAAGTAAGTACGTGGGCGTCTTTTCCATTTTCTGCAAAGTGCCTATTTATTTGGTCGACTGTTTATCCAATTTACATTTATTTAAACTACTTTTAATAGAAGTTATTTATCGGCGATGTTGTCGGAAACCAGACTTCCTACATATTTTAAAATGTAATTGCAAAAATAAATCGATTAATAATAATAAATCTTAAACCAATAACATAGTAAACGATCTAGTTAATAATATTTATTAAATAACATAACTGGAAATTGACGTTAAATATATTATGTTTCGCTAAGTTTCCATGCTGGGAGTTTCTACCAATCTAAAAAAATCGGTATTAAATGGGTATATTTTTATGTGTTCGAAGATATTACTGGTATCTGAGGAAAATACAAAACGATGGAGCCTATCAAGCGAGCTTATAAGAGGTCGAGAAATATAAGGAAGGAAAGTTTGATAAGGAATAATATTGCAGGGGTAAACGATCTGGTCTATGTTGCTACAAAATTAGTGGAGGAAATGTTTGCAATGAAAGAAACAAAATCAAAACAAAAAGAACAAACCTGCTTGGGAAATAAGATTAGAAATACATTTTGAAATATAAAGGGACATAAAACGGCTGGAAGTTATATCTAACATGGCCAGCAAATGGAACACCAAAAATAAAAATAAATATGTAACTCAGCTGAAGAACTATACCAGAAAGTCTGGTTTATTTTGAAGCCGAGTGGCCGGTACACTGGCTTCTGTTTTGAAATGCATATATCCGGAAGATCTATATGCATCAGAATGGGAGTGGGGCAGGTTCTAAAGGGGGTGAAGAAACAAGACCAAAAAAGGGATAAAAAAAAAGAATAGCTTGTGACACGCAAAACGATAGTTTTTCAAACAACAAAAGGAAAAGTTGCAAAGACACAGTAACGGAAAGAGGATATAAAATCTAGAACCGGACGCTACATAAATCTAACCCCAAGCAAGGCAATAAAGCCGGTAAGATGCAAGGCGTTACTGAGTGTGAAAGAATAGGAGAAAAAGAAGACCTTGAGAACAATAAAAGAACAGGAATTAAGACGGCAGAAAATAACGATTGATATTGCATTTGAATTTTTGACGATCAAAGTTGACTAGGAAGCAAGAAGCCGGAAGAGTGTTCCTCAAGCGAGAAGTGCGAGTGAAGAAGCTGTTAGCATAGAACTTACGGTTACCGCTACCCATTTCATCTGTAAAATGAGACCTTGCCGCTAAAACGGTGCTTAAATTAATGTCTAGGTACCAAAGAAAGCTCAACAGAACAATTATCATGAAAATAATTGCATACGTCACTCTTTAATTCCTGATCTTTTATTGTTCTCTGTGCCTAATAATCTTTTTCTCATTCTCTTACTCAGTAACTCCTTGCATCTTAGTGGCTTTATTGCCTTACTTGGTTGAACTGATTTAAAATTACCAAAAAGACCAGGATCGAGATAGAACAGCGATTATCAGAAGACATCTGGAGTGATACACAAATGTATGAATAATATGATAATCTATATATAAAAGAAGAATCGATTCTCTGTCCGTCACACAATACTTTTCCCATCTCAATGTATATATGTGTTACATATACTTATGGCATGTAATGTACACATACAAACTCACATACAAACCGGAATAAGCCATTCCCCTGTCGTAAGTGCAGCAATAAAATCAAAGTTAGAAAACGAGAAAAAAAAAATTTTAAAACTTTAAAAATCAGATAATTATAAGATTTTAACTTTTCGGAAATTTTTGTCTAAATTTCTGAAATGAGGAATTATTTACCCTATTTATATTCAGATTATTGTCCTCATCTTTGTTGTTTTTTATCACAACATTTCGACCATTATGCACTCCGACCTTTCTCAGGTATTTTTTTTTTTTTTTTATAGTAAGGTTCACCCTGTACAATGCCAGGGTACTACTCGAGGTAGAGGGTTACTTTAAGGGGTTGTTTATACGGAGAGGAGGGGAAGATAACTGTTAACCCTAGACTTGAACAGGTTATGGTTTGTGGTGATCGGGGAAACATCATCTTGGGAGTCAGTTCCACAGAGCAGTGGTTTACGGGAAGAGGCTCTTCGAGTGGAACTTCTCACTGATGGATAATATGACTAATTGAACTTCATAAACCCCGTTTTTATATTTTTATTTTTAGTATCCACCGACTTTGTCCTTATTCCACCTACCTTGTTCGCTTTAACATTTTGCTGTACCAATAAACTAAATATTTCTGGTGACAACGAAATAATCGACGATTAAAGAAACAGTTTTGCAATTTAAAGAAATTCTCTCGTTCCAACGTGAATCTCGTTCACTTGTAAATCTCGTTCTATCTTAAGCCCAACCTTCCTGCTAATTTTATAGGCACTAATATAAAACAAAACCTTAAAATTGCAAGTGGTTCCCATGCACAATAGTTGAGTGATAGAAACATGTTGAATTAATGTATTTTTTATACGGTTTCAATAAATTACTAACTTTTGAGTGTTTGAGTCAAGATGTCGTATTCTTACGATCGTTATCAAAGTATCACTAATAAATACATCAAGATGATAATTGTTCGTCATTAAATATTATTGGCCACCCCTCCTTTCTAGCCCGCCTGAAATACATATCTTTTCAAGGTCTTTGCAATGTTTGCCTTAGTAAACCCACCTAAGAACACATACACAATAATTAAATGGCAACTTTATGAAATTTCAATTTCTTAACTTTCTGTCTTGTTCTTTTAAACGTAGATTATTATGCGTACAAAAACATTTCATGCTAAAATGTTTAACAAACGCATTGCCTCCACTTCTGTATAATATTGGGTGAAAATGACTTTTATATCACAATATTCTCGTGTTTTTTCCCATGGTATATATTTTATGAAAATTGAACTTTTAATATGGGATTTAAATAGACTTTTAGCCATAGGTGTGATTGAAGTGAGAAAAACAGGCTTTTACGATATGATAGCGTAATCTTTCGAATTTACCAGAAAGCGGACTCACTGGCTCCCAATGTCGAATCAAGAAGATAACTGACATTCCTAAGGATTCCAAAATTAAGAGAAAAATTTCAGGAGAGAAATATTTCCGGTGGTGATTTTTTTTTTCTCCCAACAAAATGTTCAGATTGCGAAAAATAGATTTTATATAGAAAATTATTGACATTTGGAAAAACTTTCATGAAAAATATGCTCCTAAAATATTATCCGATAATGCATTTCGCCTCTAACGGTCTAGTGTCGGAGTTTTGAGATAGAATAGGTAGAAAATAATTGAGATGGAATGCATGAATAAAAACAATTCTTGAATTTATTTCCTAGCCATTCGGAAGAATTTCCATCTCAAAACTCCGACACTTAAAAGCGGAGAAGATAAAAAAAATGTTAAAGGAATTTTTTTTAAAGTCCCTCATTTTCTTTTAGTTTCAAGCAACGCCGCCTTGGGAAAAAATAATATAAGATTTTATTTTAAACACACACAAATGCATACACACACACACACACATTTTTCTTTATCCATCTGACGAAGCCGTTAAAGGTGAAATGCATTACCGGACATTATCTTCGGGATATATTTTTCATGAACGTTTTCCAGAATGTCTGTCGGGGTTACAGACTGTAATTTATTATATAACAAATTACATTACGGCATTATTTTCACGTTAAATACATGAATTTGTCGACGGTTTTGTCACCTCCGACTGTTTTAGTTTTAATTATATCGGTAACAAGTTTTTTTTTGTTTTTTTTTTTTAACACGAGAACGATCAAATTTTTTTCCTGAACTGCGTTATGACATTAATCTTATAATAGGATCCCAAACATTCTATAATCTTAAACTCTGTTAATGAATATTTTATAGTTATTGATCTTCCTGGATTCATTTTGAAAATAAAAGGCTTATTTAAATCGCATATAAAAAGCTAATTTAAAAATGGATGTCACTAGAAAGAAGAATTTATAATCAATTATTTGGAGATCTGAGTTTAAATTTCATTGTTTTTTGATTACCGCCATTTTTATAAATTTATGAATAAAAAACTTTTCATATTTATTTCTTTATATGGTAAATAAAAATATTGTATTTTTCAAATATTTTTATAAATTTGTAAATATTAAATTTTCCTTGTAAATAAACAACCTTATAAAATAGTGGCTTTTTGGGGAAATGATTTAAAAAAAAAAAAACCTAAGATACATGGGGTTACTGAATGTGAAAGAATATGAGAAAAAGAGAAACATTATTAAAAAAGAGAAAACAATAAAAGAATAGGAATTAAGAAAACAAAAAATAAAAACTGACGTTGATCTTCAAAAATTTAAATGCAAAGTTGATTGGAAAGCAAAAATCCAGAAGAGTTTCACAAGCGAGAAGTGCGAGAGAAGAAAATGTTAGCATAGAACTTGCGGTTACAATTGTCATGAAAATATTTATAGGAAAGTCAAAGGGTAGCTAGGTTATGGCGGTGAGAAAGTGACTGAAGCCGAGACGTCTGGTCAGGACCGATAATTCTTTAAGGTTTTTGTTAATTATCGAGAAAACAAATAATAAAAACAAACGAGCTTTTGACACATTGCATTTTTACTTCATCTCATAGGTGAAAAATATTTTAAAAGCCAAAAGAATCCTTTCATCTGTTGTTGCTTCTCTTCGACTTTCGTCGCACGTGGAAATTATTAACAGGACTTTGTCTTAAAATTCGGGTCACGGTTAATTCATTTCTTTTTTCATCTCACAAAAAGCCAAAAGTTTAGAGAAACGTGATATGATTTATTGAACCGTGAAGAAAATCAATTGAAACGTGGTTTTAAGAATATGACTTTCTCATCTCATGAACAAAGAAACATTTTTCTGTCTTTGTTGATTAGAAAAACAAATGTATATTACGAGACAGAATTAAAATCAAACAACATGACAGATATTTGCGTTCCATGCGTATTAAAGGTGTTGCAGCCAGGAATGGCATGAACATTCGAAAGTTGGTCATTTTTACTTGTATTTGTCTATTGTTGACCGTTGTAAGCAGTTTGGGTCTAAATAGTGAAAACCATTTGTGCTCGTCAACAAAGATAAATGTCTTTCTCAGAATAAGATAAATTCCGCTTCTGATACAAAACTAGAAACTCTTATCATTTCATTCATTCGTCTGAGACGACAACTTACATTCATATTCTCCGAATTATGTCTTCATGCAATAATTCTTTCATTAATTAAATCAAAGATAAAGGAATTGATTTGCTCCATTACAAAAATACACACCAGATCAAAGGAAAGAGTTCGATCCTCACTGCATTATCCACTAATTATATACTAAGTTTATTAAAGTTTATATAATATATATATATATATATATATATAAGGTGTGTTATATTTATGGGATAAAGTGCCCAATATCAGATATAGAGCGTATATAAATATAAAAGTGAACATTGATGTCAACACTCAGAGGCGACAGTCTGTTTCATGCTGGACGCCTGACGATAGCGTCCAGAATGAAACAGCCTCTGAGTGTTGACTTCAATGTTCACTTTTATATTATATATATATATATATATATATATGTATGTGTGTTTGTGACTATTTTAAGATTATTAAGATGGGACATGTTGTTCTGGATAGTGGACGTGACAGAGTTGGTCGGTAGTATTATGCATTTGTTTTCATGTAATTTATTATTGCAGATTATGTTATTATATTTGTTTCGGTTGTATATTTTATGGAATTATTTATATATATATATATATATATATATATATATATATAATTCCATTTTATATGTATGTATGTAGTAGTAGTAATAATAATAATCTTATAAGTATAAGAAACTATACTCGCTCGGAAAACCTTGGTTGTCTTGATTTGCAAATAATCAAACCAATAACAGTGGGGGAAAAAAAGTATAAAAAAATGAAAGTACCAAGAACATGCATATTAGTCGAATATAATCATCTAGCATGCAAGTTAAAAGCCCAAAAGAAAAAAAAACCGATACGAGTAAGCAAAATAACTAAATAACGTGCTCAATACAATAAAGTATAGCAGACCTAGTTAAACCTAGAGAGCCAGACAACCTACCACGGTTTTACCTTAGCGGATCGTTAGGGGGAATATATATATATATATATATATATATATATATATATATATATATATATTACGTCGTCGTCCCCGGTCGCAGCGCCAACTGTGACGTTCTATCCTGATCTACCACGGCGCCAGTTGTGACGTGGCCGTTCAGGGTCCTATCCGGTCACGACACCAGTTGTGACGTCCTAAAAACAGCACCAATTGTGACGTCTTCGCCGCGGCGCCAGCTGTTCGCTCCTCGCTGCTCCGTCCGGGTGTCGCTGCTCCAAACGTGACGTTCGCCTGTCGCGTCAGTCGTGTTGTCTCGTACTGTGACGACCAACTGGCTTGGTATCGGTCGCGGCACCCAAATGTGACGTTCTAACCTTTTGGTGATTCGGGTGGGAATCTGGTTAGATTTGATATCAGCCTCGCCGTTCCCAACCTGCTTCCAACGCCTGGTTACCAAGGTAACTGCACTGATCTCCAGTCTGCCTACCCACGTTGTGAATTGATCTTAGACAGACGAGATCAAACAGGGGTTGGGGCCTTAATGCAAATTGAGTTCAACGGGGGTGATAACACACAAATATGCATAAAAGAAAATAAAATGAAAACTCAAAAAGTTCAAAGTATCAAAAAAAAAGGTAACAAACTTTGTCTAGTTGTTAGATGCAGTCCTATGTATCGATCTCCCGACCCGTTCTGTGGATTGTGACACGTCGCTTTCGCTAGGCAAGTTTTAACGCTTCAAGTTGTTTGCTCTCTAAGAAATTTGTGTTTCGGTTTGTCTTTGGACGAAAGTCGAAAAACTTATTTCTGTGGTCTGGTTCTAAGTCGCTCTTCAAAATAATTGTTCTTGGTTGAAGAGGAGTCCAAAACTTTGCGTGAATCTTGGTCAGCTATCTTGGTCTATCATCTCTGCCCGTCAGGGTCCGAACTATTGGACACTCATCTCAGCCGTCAGGGCTCGAACTACTGGACACTCATCCCTGCCGTCGGGGCGCGAACTGATTTCTGCCTGTGGGGCCTCGTTTTTATTGACGGGTTGGCGTCGGGGAGTTCCTCGATAATTCTAAATACATATCCACCTCTTTTATTTCTGGTTAGGGACTTTCCACTCTTTTCCATTTTTGGTAACTTTTTTTTTCACTCCCACTTTCTCACCATGCGTCTGAGGGGCGTGAACTGCCCTCCCCACTTCTTCGTAGCGGCTTCTCATACTTATACTCTGGATGGGGGCGTCGACAGTCTTCTTCGTGCGTCACGTGATCACTCTCGGCCAATGAGGTCTTGATCGGGTATCTTTCCTCCTCCTTCGTGCATCATGTGATCACCACTTGACCAATGACTTCCTAGTCGGGCGTGAACAACCCGCGGCTTTGTTTCGGAAAAAAAAATACCTTGCTTAACTAAAAAAAATTAATTAAATCGCCGTTATCATGAACGGATAATATGACAACTCTTTGTTCAACACGTGGCGTTTGTCAAGCAGTTTATCGCCAATTCATCAGACGGCTGGTTTTCCGACATGGCCTCAGAAAAGAATTTTCTCCAAGTTTTCAGTCAGTCTGACGTCTCCAAGGCAGAAATAAAAACATTTCTTATTCCATTCATTTTCCTTCGGTTCATGTGTCTGATAACAAAATTTTATTATCGCAGGGCAAAAGTTTGTTTTATCGAAAAGAGCTTAATTAGCGAGACTACTTGTGTGGGATTTTAATTTTCCATACCCAGCTAAGGCTCCGTACCTACACCTGTGTTTTGTCAATTATCAAAATCTAACGTTTTCAAGTGGACTTTCCTTGGCGAACATTTCTTGATAACACAATTACATTCGCGCAGGCCAAGTAGGGAAATCGGTCAATGATTCCTCGCAGGTGGCCTTTAATTTTCATATCTGTCCAAAAGTCTTTTTTTTTTTTTTTTTGTCGCCTGTTTCTTGTCGTCACTTATCGAAATAACATTTACGCTGGAATTTTTCCCTTGGCCGGTGGCCTGTGTTTTGATAGTAAGATGCCTTCTCGTACCAATAGTTTAGATGACACTTCCCTACCCACTCATTGTCATTGTAATGACACTCTTTTCGCCACTTATCCAAAATAACCTTTTTTTTATTACCTCTTAAGCCGCGTGTGTGTGTTCGCCTATGATCCGTCTCGCATTACTTTTTCCCTTCCTTTCTCCCTTTCTTTCCTTTTCCCTTTTTGCCTTTCTTTCTCTGCCTGGATGCATGGTGCCACATATATAAAATGGAATTTATTTATATATATATAATTCTAAGATGTGTTATATTTATGGGATAAAGTGCTAAATATAAGAGATAGAGCGTGTGTAAATATTGAAGTCAACACTTAAAGGCTACTGTTTGATTCATGCAAGACGCAATCGTGGCTTGACAATTGCGTCTCGCATGAAACAGACTGTCGCCTCTAAGTTTTGACTCGTATATATATATATATATATATATATATATATATATATATATATATATATATATACACTGGACACTGAGATAAACAGCGAGCGGTGACAGTCTGTTTCATGCTTGAACGCAATCTTCAGATGATTTTGGTGTTGACCTCAGTGTCTACTTTTATATTTAAATACCCTCTATCTCTGATATTGAGCCCTTAATTCAGAAATATATCATGCCTTAAAATTAAATTTTATAGCGTAAACTTTGGAAGTTGTGATTTACTCGGACGCATTCTCTCGCAACCCGAAACATACGAAAGAGACATTGACCACCGCGCAGTAAATCTGCTCATTTGGGCCTTCGAAAGACTCAACCACGGACTCTACGTCTGAAGGAAACTTATTGTATTCCGCGCCGTTGTCATCTCTTTGCTCTCCGCTTATGAGACGTGGTGGTCACTATATCGAAAGGACCTGAAAAAGCTTTATCGAATTCAATATGCCAAACTCCAGCAAATTCTCAACATGGCAGGATCGACGCGTCCAGAAGGAAGTCTTCCATCGCCCAGAAATGCCGAGCATTGAAACCGCCGAGCATCACTTTGGGTGGTCAGGACATGCCACCCGAATGGCCTCTTGAAGACTCCCGCGGAACATCCTTTACAGCGTGTGTTCGTCTGCGGCAAACGACATCGTAGAGCACCAAAACGAGAGACCAACTAAAATTTTGCCACTTTCAAGCCGGAATCAGTCCTAACACCGATCGTCCACCCTGGCGAAGAACAATTCATTTTAGTTTTCATTTTCGAGATGAGAAAGTCTACAGGGGAAGTGAAAAGCCTAAGCAGGGTCCTGTAGATCCAGCCAAGACCACCACTCGAGTTACCATGCGATCAATGCCCGAGACAGTTCCATTCCCGATTTGGACTCCTGTACGATGTCAAGTTCAAGCATCGGAGGAGGCAACAGATGAAACAAACTCGGACACATGTCCTGCGAAACTTTTACAAGTACCTCCACTAATTCACAAATAATTCCCGATATTTAAGATTTAAATTGAATTTTCAAAATTAAAAAAACTTTCTTGAATCATTCATTTTAGCTTTAATTGAAATCCAAAGGATTAAATTTATTATTTCCAGTAAGCAAAATACTCTGTATGGTGTTCGATTCACTTAAAAGAGAGGTGATTAGTGCCCTTTTTAGTCATCTGTCATCGCAATATAATTTTCCTTAGTAAAAAAAATATTCCTAAAATAAAATATAGTTTTCTGAAACTTTATTTAGGAATTTTATCTGATTTAATGTATAATTAATCTGATTTTAAACAAATATTATTTACTTTAAGTTGAAAATAACAGAGAAATGGATTTTTAACACAAACAGTAGCGGTGATTAGGTACTTCTCAACGCTCGTAAATTAACAAATGCTTCTGAAGATTTTGACAGTTGTCTTGTTGTTATACGGTGACTTTGTGTTAAAAATAATTTAAGAAAATGACGCGTGAACGCTTTTTTATATAATTCTTAAGTACTCAGTAATCTTAAAAATGTTGGAAATATTCTTCGTAATCTAAATATATCTTTGTAATTACATATACATACATACACACACACACATATATATATATATATATATATATATATATATATATATATATGCTTTAAAAAGCAACTAAAAGCTTATCTCATAAAATAATATCAGTTTTATTGCGGTTTCTATTTTACGATTCGGAGCAGATTTTCCGGAACTGAGTAAATGTTTGAAAAAATATGTAATTTACATTCTCCAAGGAGTCCTGTGTTTAATAAAAATAAAAAAAAATTTGGAGCTCTGAATTTAATTTCTAGAAATTTCATAAAATTAGGTAAGTGGGGGTAATAGATGAAAAAAAAAGATTTTCTAAAAATAATAATTTCAAACATAAATTCATTCACAAGTTTGAATAAGTTTTGGAAGTTTCATTAAATTTCGACAATTATTTGATTTTTCCAAGATTTTTCAAATCAATGTGTTATTTTACCGGAAAAAAGGCGCTAAAATTTCTATAGTCAGCTCTGTTACATCGTTAATGCATAAAAGACAAGATTTTTAATCAAAATTTCGAACGTGTTAGAAAGGATTAAAAAAATTAATAAAATAATAAAAAAATATATACTTTGGTCTTTCCTCTTAATAATAACGTAAACATTTTGAAGATAAAATTTTGATTTTATTAAGTTTGGGGCTTTTTTCTTCATTCTAGAATATTTTTTAGCGAAAAAGTGGAGGTGCCTTTGTATTTGCGTAAGTGCATCTCAGTGATTAAAATGTTAGCTTTCCCACCATGAAACGCAGATTCGAAATTCACCATGGTTGATATGTCGAGAAGAAAATTTCTTGATAAGAAGACGATCTCAATGTACAGCGCCTTTGAGAAATGTCTAAATAACATACCACGATTTGACTGAAGCTTTCTGATTGAAATCAGGAAGACGAAACTGTTCGCAAGCCGTTGATAGTTGTGCTGGCGTCGAAATTACCGTAACTCTGGTTTCCGGGCTTACTGGCCTTATTCAACTACTGATCACTCTATGGGGTCTCACCCAGAAAGCGTAATTCCGGTCCACTCAGCATCTTCTTCTATTTACTGTATCCCTTCAGAAAGTAAACATGGCTCACCACAATTTCCTGTCCTTCACCTTATTAGCTCTTTATAAATGTTGTCTTTTTGTTATCTCTCCTACACCCTGTCCTGCCATTCATTTACTCGAACTCACTAGGTGACTCGTTGTCTTCCTCTGTCCTGTGAGTATCAAATTTTCGAAGCCCTCTTTCCTCATTATGTGCCCTAGAAACTTCAACTATCTGTTTCTGATGTTAAACATTTGTCCTTTTTGTTTCTGAAACTTCGTCGTTCTCACTTGTTCTGTCATTTCTATTGCATCAAATCTTTTCATCTAGAAGTTGATGTATAAAGCACAAATTGGTTATTTGAATGTTGAAACAAATGAACCTGACTAGGTATCTATAATATGAATTAGCCAGACCCCGTAATACACAGTCATACTCGTAAACTAGTAACCAGTTATATATATGCTTGAGAATTTGTGTGCAATCTTTCTTGTGCATTCATAATGCAGCTAACTGAAAATCATTAATTTATGTCTTTCTTCGTCTTTGCACTAATATGATTTCACCCTTATCAACACTAATCTGCCTTCGGAGTTGAATTGTCTACAAAAACTCGCAATTCTCTCTGAAGTGTTGGAATCTAACCCCAAATCTTTCCTTTTCCTACGTGTGTGATTACAATATTTTAAACTCTTTCTTTGTGCCAACAGAAACACGGAGTTTCCTTTACTTTTCCGATAGAATTTTTTTCAGAGAAAAACTTTTCAGAAAGATAAATGATATTTTCTTTTCTTTCGTCCAGAGAAAGAAAAAATCTTTAAGAATTAGGTGCTGGTGCAAAAGTTTCCGGCGTTTGTTTTTTTTTTTTTTTTTTGTTTTTTTTTTTTTTTTTCGGGGGGTTAATTACAAATTAATAATCAAAAGTAGTTAATGTATTTCTAGTTTTATTATTAATTTACTTATCAACCATATATTTTTCTTGACCTTATGACAATATTCTGGAAGCTTTCAAATTCCGTCTTGATAAAACGACTTTGGTGCAAAAAACATTTATACTGAAATTTTGAACATCAAAGATATCTTTAAATACTTGACTAAAAGAATTCTACAATAGTAATCTGATGGCGCTAAGTCTTGTGACTGTCGTAGGAGGAAGAATTTTCCATTATTTTTCTTACCTTTTGTTGATGACAGCGATGTAACTTTCTGGCTTCCCTATTATGTAAGCGGCATTTCTTCAACTGCAGCACTCAAACTTTGAAGATGACACCTGTCATGATCTGCAGTAACAGTTTCATTCACCAGGCTTTGGAAATTCATAAAACTTTCGTATCCTACTAAATACAGAGCAATAACGTTTTTTTTCCTAAAAAAAGATGATCTTTTTGCTGATTAAGTTGCAACTGTCCTGAATCTGCCCAGGCTTTTTTTTTTTTTTTGTCTTTACATCTTCTTTTCTCTGAACCGAATCTTCCACAAAAAAAAAAAAAAAAATATGTCTAGCAAGAAATGAAATGCTGATGTCGAATTCTTTACTACGGCAATTCATGTGCAATACATTTTAATGTGTTCTCATACTTTGCAAATATCAACACCAATGTTTTATCCAGTACCAATGTTGTCATAATAGGAGGCACAGTGGAGTAATGGATAGCGGCTCCAATTGAGAGCCGAGTTCGAATTCCAGTTGAATCCATTACATTCGCTTATGTGCTAATACCCTTGGGAAAGGTGTGAATCCTCTTCTTCTCCCTGCAGATATGGGTAAATAGTAGGGGAGACTGGGTTCTATAGCCTTGGATGGCAACTAGTCTAGGAGAAGGACAACTCTGAATTCAAACCCGGAGTGGAGCCCCTAAGGCGGATGGACGGCACTTTGTGCTACCTTCCGGCAAATCCTGCAGCCGCGTTGCTATCAAACTGTATTGGTTTATCCTCTCCTTTGGATTCTGCTAGCAAGGCCGAGAGGGGGGGGAACTAGACGTCCGGGCAGCCCTAGTTCCCTGGCTCGTGACGCATCACGCTACTCTATCGTCTCTTGAGACGGACGGATGCCGACGAATGTTGTCGTCATCCAAAATGTATGCAAGTCACCATTTTTAAATCTTAGTTGTCTACTGCCCAACGTGAAGCACAATAACAACACGCGGTATCACATATGTATCTTGTCAACATTTGTTGACCTTGTGTAACCAAAACCGTGGTGTCCTGGTAAGACGATAAACTACATCCAACAGCAAGGCCTCTGATCAGGAACCACCTCTTAATTGCTGATGTTCCCAGGTTCAACCCTGATTCGAGGTAGTAGCTTCTGTTAGGGGGTCCCATCTATGGGCAAATAGCTGACCCCTCCCCCCCAAAGGAGTCAAAATACTATGAAAGTTTAAAAATAGGTTTTATTGCTAGCAATATATTTTTGAAAAAAAAATATTACTAGCAATAAAACTCTTGTCGGCATTAAATAACCCACTGGGGCTGATATCCCGTAAAACAACCCAAACCGTGCAGACGTCGTGCTAACCAAATTCTGTGTACGTTTGTTTGCAAACCAAACCTCTGTCTATCGACAGTATTTGCTATTTAAGAGCCAATATAATGTTGATATGCCGTAAAAAAACAAACAAACAAGAAACTCGTAAAATTAGAATTGATCATGGTTGATGCTAACTGCATATTTAAACTTATGCGCCTTATGAAGAGAATATGTTGCAGTATTAATAAAACCAACTCTTTCTGTTGGGAAGGTTGGAAGTTTGCCGTTCAAGTACGAATCAGGATCGTTAATGTCATTTTCGCCTTACGACGAAAGAATAAAAGGCATGAACCTACTGCTTCATTATTTTTGTCATTTAAACTAGAATCTGTTCTCACACACAAAAGAGGCGGGAGTTTGCATCTCCTTAAGTCCGTCATTGACGTCAATCGTTCTGATTAGCTGACATATTTGGAAACGAATCGCTATTCAGGAGTCGCTTCTAGTTTCTTAGCATCGAATCTCTAACAAAACACTCGACTTTGTAAACATCTGGGGCCACATGCGATTAATGAAAGAGTTGAGAAAACGCGATGAAGGAAAAAAAAACTTATTTTCATTCAATTTTTTTTAAATTATTTCCTGTAATAATTATCATTTACTGAGTTTAGTCTGGCATAAGGCCACAAGTATAGAGACCCCGGTGAAAATCGATCTCGCTACTACTATTACGTGCTTTAGCTTTACAAGAGACAGATGAGACTAATGTCATCAATGTTGCAAACTCAATCGCTATTTTCAAATGAACATTTCTTTGGTTCCACCAGTTCAGACCTTTACTGCTTGGACAAGCGTCATGGTAATTAGAGATTCATCATCGTTTCCAACTTGCTCTAAATATAAAAAGAAAGTTCGATGATTTTCCCAAGAGCTGGTCACTTTCTGGACTTTATGCCACTTCAACGGAGTCGAAACACTTTCATTTCCTCCGTATTCAAAACGTAAATAAAATATTCCACTCAGTTTTTTTCCCAACAAAAACTGCTAGTTTGTGGAACAGACTCCCGCGTGGGTGCTTCCCCGAACACTAAATTCTTAGCTTCAGTTCAAGATTCAATCTTAATCTGTCTTGACTACCATCATAATTTTTATTTCCTATTACATACTTTTTCATTTATATTATACATCTCATCATTACTATTTTAACAGTAACCCTCTACCTTGTGTGTCTCTCGTGCCATATATTGAGTGAATACTACAAAAGTGGTGATTTCAACTCATTTCGCTAACGATTACCTCAAGTCGTAGCGCCTTTTGTCTTGAAATGGTTGTTATATTTAATGTTTGAAATGTGTATCCAAATGTAACAATGAATTTGGGACAGTTTTGGATCAGATTAAAGAAGATCGAACGATAGATTATGAGCATCGATTTATCGAATCAGCGAACATATAATAAATGGAGAGAAAAGTTTTGTATCAGATTTGATTCAAAATAAAAGATCAGATTCTGAGATCATTTTTATTTCCATGAAAAATTTCATCTTATTTTCTTTCTAATTGGAAATTTATTCATTGTCTTCCTATCAGAAAATGGCACAAAATCTAATTCCTCTAATCCGACCGTCTCTTTTCATCCGACTATACTCAAAGATTGTTTCTTTTTTGTTTTTTGTTATCAGAAGTGAACTTTGAACCCTGTTTGTTAACTGTTTCTTTCGATTTACTTTTGTTTGTTTTCCACCTCTCTCATACACTCTCGCTCCCTCTCTTTCGCGCTCTTTCACATATATACACACGCACTCTCGCTCTTTCACGTATATATACACACGCACTCTCGCTCTTTCACGTATATACACACACGCTCTCGCTCTTTCGCTCGCTCTTTCACGTATATACACACACGCACTCTCGCTCTTTCACGTATATACACACACGCACTCTCGCTCTTTCACGTATATACACACACGCACTCTCGCTCTTTCACGTATATACACACACGCACTCTCGCTCTTTCACGTATATACACACACACACACACTCTCTCGCTCTTTCACGTATACACACACACACACACACACACACTCTCTCGCTCTTTCACGTATATACACACACACACACACACACACTCTCTCGCTGTTTCACATACACACACACACACACACACACACACACACACACACACACACCTCGCTGTTTCACATATATACACACACACACTCTCGCTGTTTCACATATATATATACACACACACACACACTCTCGCTCTCTCACATATATATACACACTCTCACTCTCTCACACACATATATATATATATATATATATACACACACACACTCTCGCTCTCTCACATATATATATATATATACACACACACTCTCGCTCTCTCACATATATATATATATATATATACACACACACTCTCGCTCTCTCACATATATATATATATATATATATATACACACACACTCTCGCTCTCTCACATATATGTATACACACACACTCTCGCTCTCACAGATATATATATACACACACACACACATTCGCTTTTACATAGACATACACGCTCTCTCTTTTACACACACACGCACACACACACACACACACACTCTCTCTCTCTCTCTCTCTCTCTCAATTTTGTTTTGATACTTGATGTCTGAACAGCTCAACACGAGATCTTCAATACTGAATTTCCTGGAAGACACACACACACACACACTCATTCCATTTGACTCATGCCAAATGCGCAGATGCAATCATTAATTACACCGAGAAATAGACAAATTTAAATGACAACACAGCTGTCTAGGAAGTTAATGATTCTCTATGTCTATAGCTATTGCGGTACCAGGGAACGAGCCAAAATAAAATCCTTACATGCTATAATGCAAATTATTTTTTTTTAAATTTACTCCAGTTTGGTAGAAAATGTTGACTCTAATTCTGAGCATTTTATTGGAACAGTTTTCCTCTCAGAGATCCCCACCCTCGTCTCGTCGATCCCCACGGTGACAATAACATCTTGATATATTCCCTTTTACTTCTGACATTGAGTTTCGAGGGTTTGCAAGATACATTGAAAGATTATCATCGATCTAAACAATTGATCTCTGCTTACTTCGTACTAATAAAAATCCAAAGACCAGAACCTGTTTTCTTTTCAAGTGACTGAATTTTTTTTTTTTTTCTTATTCACAATATCGAAATGGATTTTAGCATTTCGATGAACGGGTTCGAACAAATAAAATGTCCAAGCTTGAGATTACCAATTCCAAAGAGTCAGAATACTTTTGTTTTAATCTGGAAATCTTTCAGCTTTCTAGAATTAGAACTTAATTTTGAAAGACACAGAAATGGATTAATGCTTCCTTCATTTTTTTCAAATATAAAGAAAACGAAGATTGTAAGATGAAAAAAAAAGAATCAAATAATGTAAAAGACAAAAAAGAAATGAAGAAAAAAAAGAAAAATGAATGAACAAAATACAAAAAGAAGGAAAAATAAATAAAAAAATTAAGAACGAAATGCGGAAAAAAAGGAAATGAAAAATAAATGAGGGGGAAAATAATACAGAAAGAAATGAGGGACGAAAAAAAAACAAAGAAATTCATAAAGAAGAAATGAAAAAGAAAGAAAAATTTCAAAGAAAAAGAAATGATGGGATTAATTCTTTTTTAAATGTGAAGAAAAGAAATGCTAAAATAGAGAAAGATGGTAAGAAAGAAGGGAAAAAAGGAGAATGAACGAATGAAAGAAAAAAAGAGGATGAAAGAAAGAAAAGAAAGGATGAAAGGAAAAAAGGAAGGGAGCGGATGAAAAAAAGAAAAGAAAGGATGAAAGGAAAAAAGGAAGGGAGCGGATGAAAGAAAAAGAGAACGAACGAATGAAAGAAAAAAAAAAGAGAACGAATGAAAGAAGGAAGAAGATAAAATTCAAATGAAGTTTTCCTTCCGACTTGTCCCTCCCAAATGCATGTGATTAAGGCTTGTGTGTTTGTTTTTTAAATCATTTGCTGGATGAAAAGGTGAATGTGTTCATTAATTTTTGTTTGCATCATCCGATCGTTTCAAAACGATCTTCGCAGCTAAGCATCAAATGTTGATCGAAAACAACGAAATGGTGACTGAACATGAGTTCCAATAAATGATTATGTGAACGATGAAGACGGCGAAAAACCTCAGTTAAATTAAAAATGTGCCTGTCACTGAAACCAATGCCATTGAAACGACAAAGCAATCAACAAGGAAACGAGGGACAGTTATTGACTCTGATAGAATTGACTGTTTGGAAGTTGCGTGAAGAGATTAGCAAGTATACACACCAAGCAGATTTCTATGGCTTCATCATTTAACGCCATGATACAACAGATTTTACTAGTTTTCTAGTGTACATAATGCAATGAAAAAATTTAAGAAACCTTTCTCAAGGCCTGAAACAAATATATTCGTTCGGTATTGTTATTTATACACTGGTGTCAATAACAAGTATCCTTGATCTGAATAAACTATTTTCTTTAAGATATCTGGCGATGGAAAAAAGTGAAGGGGAAGGTAGATTCATGCCTTTACTAAGAACACTGATACGATGTTAATATCATCAGGTTCAAATGGAATTCAGTATTGGTTCTCCTTGTATTGTTCCCATTAAATGCGAATTTCTGAATTTACTCAGTCGGACTCCATATACAACTCGATAAACCAATTTGGGGGTTAGGAATATTGACGACGCATGCGCACTAAAGTTTTCATGCGCATGCGTCGTCGATATTAGAAATTCACTTATTTATTTCTACCACCGTTGAAGTCGAACCTGCAGCGTGAATGAAAGAGCTTCCTATTTTGTTCTGTTGAAAAGCTCAGTGTCCGAGCCCTGATAAAGAGCCAGCAGTTGCAAGTGTAAAAAAAAGCCCACGCTACGTCCTATTTGTGTAGCACATTCATCTAAATATAATTAAATTTCATTTGAAATGCTAGAGATGATTAGCTCCTCTCTCCAATCTACATGACCTAAAGACTGTAGGGCATCCAAACAATAACTTTTAAGAAGAATCGTTGAAAAGAGTTTGTTTTTTGGGTTTTTTTTTTTTTTTTTTTTGTTTTTGTTTTTTTTTTTTTGAAAGGGTGGGGTGTAATTAACACGTCACTTTTTTATTCTTACCTCAAACGTTATTTTTAGTGGAAACCCGTATTTGAGTAAACGCTCAGTTTATTTTAAACAGTATTAATTTCATCTACTGGCTTGCGTAATCGATAAAAATTAAGAAAACCTACCCTCGGCCAGGATTCGAACCTGCGCCCTACCTTGCAAGAGGAACCACCATCTGATCCAGTGTCCTTTGACCGTTCGGCTACGAAACACATCAGAACCAAAAAAGGTTTTATTTAGCCTTTAACGCACATTCACCCGTTCAGATCTTTTTCGCATCCGAAACGTAAACAAAGCAATTTCTAAAGAATGCTATTTCCCTGGATTCCCGTATTTGAGTTGACGCTCCATTTTATTTTAAACAGTATTTATTTTGTCTACCGACCTGTGTACTCGAGACAACTTAATAAAGAGAATATGGCCTCTGGTAGGACTCAAACCTGCACCAGAAGAATCACTGTCTAATCTGGTGTGAACGAGTGAATGTTGCTTTAAAAGTAAAATAGAAATTTGCTTGCTTTGTGAAGCTCTTTGTAGCCAAGTAGGGAAAGCACGCCAGATCAGACGGTTGTGGTTCTGATCCGACTAGAGGGCACATTTCTTTACTAAATTCAGACCGGTAGGTTAAATAATTAAATATGGTTTAAAATAAACGGACTGCCTCCTCAAATATGGGTATCGACTGAAAATAAAGAAAATGTTCTCTCCAACAGGATTCGAAACTGTATCTTTTTGCAAGTGTTGCAAATCATTTCTGTTTAATTACACCTTTACCGGTTATCTTATACCTGACTAAATGAAGCTAAATAGAAGTATTACTTATATATATATATATATATATATATATATATAATCACATGCCTTCCAACACTGTATAACTGTATGTATAATTTAAGACGAGATGTTTATCATCTCATTTCCTATTCTCACTTTCACTCGAACATAATTTTTTTTCTCTTTTTCCAAATCGATTTCTGTTCGCTTTCTTTATACACATCTGTTTTTGATTAATAATTCCTTCATTTCTTTCTTTTTCTTTTGCCGGACGAGAGAGAGAGAGATTTGATCTTTTGATCATTATCGATTCCTTTCCTTTCCTTATTTTTCGTCTCTGGGGAAATTAAAGCACAAAACAGAATTTCTAATGGCATTGGCCACAGTACAAAAGCCCCTGCCCCTCTAATAATCTTCAGTATTAGAAGTTTTGTTCATTGTAGGTTGAGGCCCTCCTTCAACATGTTTAAGTATTCAAGCAGAAATCGTTACAACCGTGTGAAGGCATTGAAGGCCCTGATTAAAAATTGTCGCTCTTTAAAGACTTTTCCATAAAAATGTCAGAAATTGTACTTCTAAAATATTCTTTTCAGAAATATGCGTTTACAGGCATTGTATTATGGGAAAAGTTTTTCTTTTCTCTATTGATGAGCCATAGTTTTTTTGTTTTTTTGTTTTTTTTTTAAATAAATAAATAAAAACTGGAAAATTTCTTTTTCTTTAACAAAACGTAATTTTTCGCCATATCAGTGTCAATAAAGTAAGTTATAATAACTGCTCTGGATAATATATAAAATTGTTGAAATCTCTTGACGAGTGGGCAGACCGATTACATAATGTTTCGTCTACGAAACTCTGAAGTTGAGGTGCTGAGTATAGTATTAATCAATTAAATGACAGATTTTATTTGTATTAATCACACACACGCATCTTGAAGAGTGAACGGAATAATTTCTGGATTGTCGGTCTACGAAATTCTGAAATTAGGATGCTGTGAAGGTAAAATCTATCAACTAAGTGACAAATAAGAAACACTGAAGATACGTTTACACTTAGCTTTAACGTTTTCGATTCCGATGTATCTAAAAACGTAACTTAGTTAAAACACATAAAACAAAAACTAGTGAACAATAATTTTCCCAACTACCTTATTGGCAAGCAAATAAAATTACTCTTTCGAAAAATATACGACAGTAACTAAAATACACCACCATAAAACATCAACATATTTTAATACAAACCAGATGCATAATAATTATAAGGAGGATGAAATTGCTATAAGGAAAATTATTGAACACCATATTTCTGCAGTCAGTAACCCCTGGAAAATATATAAAGTTCATAATGTATTATAGAAAATGGAAGCCCGCAAACCTCATCACCAACCGAAATAACCGCAACAAATCTAAACTAGTGGTGACCAATATAGTATACTAATTCCAATGCCCAGTACAAGACAGTTACTTGTCAAAAATCAATGACCTATATCGGACACACCACGACATCCTTAAGTAGACGTCTTACATGCAACCCTTCGAAGGTGAGTGCGATTAATAAACATTTATTAACTCATTATTTACAAGAACCTTTAAAAAATTCTAGTCGATAACAGATTCATTTCAGGTCATATTGTCGTACACAACTCATCATTAGGCAGGCATTGCTTATTAAATACCATTCTCTCGCTATCAGTCTTACACTATTTAGCAGTAGACATGGCGTGTTAAAATAGAATTGATGCCCAGGGCAAAAATCATGGAATCCCCGCCACACGTACTCCACATAACAAAACTACTATGTAGAAGTCACACAGAAATTTACCATCCCCAAAAACCTCTTTGTTAATGGCTATAGAACTGGCCGAAAGCACTAGAGACAATTCTAACTATGGACAATTCCTATATTCCTAAAGCCCTGAAAAACGGAAAAATGTTAGAATGCTGGAAAATATCTCAATAAAAGATTACTTAAATCTTCCTTGTCGGCTGTTGTCAATGAAAGGTGCTTGAAAGGTTGCAGCCCAAATATACGCACACACATAGCAAAAGATTCCTGAAAAGTAGTCGCGTATAGCTTTTAATTCTAAAGTGAAAGTCAAAGTATATTTGTTATTTTCATGAGTCACGTGTGTCACGATTCATTTTCAGCGACGATAACTGCTTAATTATAATTATTGACATCAAAGAAAAACGGAATCATTTTCATTTGTTCCTGGCAAGTTTCCAATGAAAAGTTAGAAAATATATTTTGGGGAAAATTTCTTCAGTGAAATAACTTTTGCAAAGCACACAAATATTATTTCTTGCCCAGTTGTTATTATTATTATAAAAATGATCGTCTTACACCGAACGTTTACAAGCGGTAATTGTTACGGCAAAGTATATTTCAGCATAACTGAAAATTGATAGTCACTTCCTTTTCAACTGATGAGTAAAAACAACAATTAAATCCCACCTTTTTCCCCGCGTCTACCAAGAGTATGCAATGTGTACAGTAAACTTCCGTTTCGACCATGTGTAGAGAGCAAGTTCTTCCCAAATAAGCTGTGAATAATTGTCGGGCAAAATCCGTTGGTAAGAATGAATAAAAATATTTGAATATATGAGGAAAATAATTTGTCATTTTCTTTAGTTTTTCAAAATTAATGGCTGAAGTAATTTTATATTAATGAGAATTCTGATTTTTTTTTTTGTTTGTTTTTTGTTTTGGTTCAGTTTCCTTCTTGTGACAGTTTTATCCCATAAACCGCTACTTTGTGAAAATCGTCTCCCAAGAGGATGCTTTCTCGGTCACTAAAATCTTGACCTATTCAAGTCTACAGTTCATCACACGTCCGCATAAAATGTGCCTCTTACTCTATAACCCTCTACCTCGAGGGGTTCTAGAGCCTTTACGAGGTGAACTTCACTGTAAAAAAAATTCATTTTTTTTTATTACGTTTTAAAAAAATAATTCCCCTTCGAATGTTGTTCATATATATATATTAAGTTTGTTTTAATTTAAAATTAGATTTAATACCTTTCAATTTGAAATTTAATTTAGTTTTAAACCTAGGTTTACTTTTGACTTAAAACGTTTTAATTTTTGTTTTCAGGGTTTAGTTTTCTTTTAAAAACAAAATGAATGAATGAATGCATGCACACACACACACACACATACATACATACACATATATATATATATATATATATATATATATATATATATATATATATATTATTTGATATATTCTAAGCAATTAAACTTTTGTCTGGCCAAGACAGGTTTCTTACCAAACTAAACCAAACAGATTTGTCTAAAAGAACAAAACCCTTTTGCTTCGTTCAGGAAATAATTATTTTGTGCAAGATAAAGGAAAGACACTAAGGGTTTTACTTTATTTTAAAAAGAAGAAAAATTATTTGATGGGATGACAAAAATGGCTAAACTTACTCCCTATGATATTTGCAAAGAAAAGCTTACCAAAAAGACAAAAATATTTTTGCGACACTAATTTGTTCAAAAATACAAAATGGAATTGTACAAAATTTCGTTTTATGTGCATCAAATTGTCTGCGGCATGTTGATGGATCTTATAATAAAAAAATTCAGTTTTCTGTTAGAAAACGATTCATGAAAATCAGCATATTAAGTAACAAAAAATGAATTTTACTTCTTTTACAATTGCATAACTTAGAAAGGAGAGAGAGAGGAAGACTTATCTGAGAGGCTGATGATGTTATGTTCTGAGCTCTTTAGACAAAATATCTTGATTTTTAGAAACAGACGTTCGCAAATATGAGAGAAACTATGATAGGTTTAGAGAAAAGATATTCGAATATATGAGAAATATTTTGTGTTGCCGTAGACATTCGTAATTATAAGACAATTCTATGAGCTTTTAAGAATTCTTCTTTTTTCTTTCTTCAGTGGTATTAGTAGTAACAGCTGAGTTTCTAATCCAAGGCAGACGAATTTTTATAGGCCTTGTACTGTTGAATCACTTCTAAGCTTTTCAAACAAATTTTCGCCTTTTATATAGCAAATAAGTAGCTCCAACTGAATAAAAATCAACTCCTTAGCGGGTGTATACATTTTATTCCCATTGGTTAAAAACTGTCAATTAACTATCCAATCAATGACTCTTTTCTATAAATAATTTCTATATTAATTTTTACACAATTACGATTTTTTATTTATTAAATAAATATTAAATCATTTTCATATAACAGCAAAAACCTCTTTGACCTTTTTATCGCAAAACAAAATTTCGTCAATTTGATCAAAACTAAGACTCCGTGCTCTTCCAGTTAAAGACAATTCATTTAACATCATAATTAAAAAGTGTGCGAAGTCTGTCTACACACACACACACACAATACCCTACGTTGATTGTACACCTCGGTGTTTCATGCGTTTTGTAATCTTCAGTTGCAAGTTTGGGGGTGACAACGTTTTTTCAAAGTTGTCACCCCCAAACTTGCACCTGAAGATTGTGAAAAGCATAAACACAGAGTTGTACAATCAATATAGAGTATTATTTATATTTTTAATATATTAAATAACTCTGTTATTTAACATTAACCAATATTTTTTATACTATATATATATATATATATATATATATATATATATATATAGTATAAGAACAGTAAGATATATAATCTGGTGTTCTTGTTATTTTTTTATTGTTACAAAACAGTGCTCAATGTAAATTTACAGAGCATAAATATTATAAATTAACAGATTTAAAATATATTTTCACTACACAGTAATAACCATGTTTCAAAAATGGAAGCTAAAAACTTTAAATTTAATTACATAATTAAATTAAAAGCATTAGTTCCATTTCATCTTCAAGCGAATATTGGAATAACTTATTTTTAAATTTACTAGGTTTTAAACACACATAAATTCATAATTTCTTGTTTTCAAGGATACAGAGAAATCCAATCATTCAGACAGGGGCGGTAGAGTGTTCATTTTTATTAACTATTGTTGTATCAATTATGAGTTACATTAAAAAAGAGGTTAAGTTTAGGGAGGGTAGGGGTGGATTTTTCAACGAATTCTGACAACCGTTAAATGCGTGTTGTCTGTTTTTTTTGTTTTTTTTTTTTTATTAACGGCAAAAGGTTTTTCGGCATTTATATATATATATATATATATATATATATATATATATATATATACACACACACAATTGCGGCCAAAATGTTCAGAACGGCATTGTTTTCGTCAGAAATGTAGGTACAAGTTTTTATCAAAGTTGTTTTATATTCTATAATTTTCACAGACAATAAATACGATATTATTTTTTGTTGTCTGAGATTTTGGTTTAATTTGAGAGGATAATACAAAAGTTATGGATGATTTAGTAATTTTTTCAACCTCTCACTATAAAATAGTTTATGATTATGAAGGTCATTTGATTTGATTGGTATGATGCAATATTTAATTTAATTAGTGCAGTTGCATATTAGTAGCGGTTATGCGTTCCTGTTCAATAGCATCGACTGTATTTAGGCTTAGTATATTGTTTTGAGGGAGAATATTTCCCTACAAGTTTGGACTCAGCTGTCGGATGAAAGATATAAAAATACTCCTACATCAAGAGGAGTAACCGGAAGAGCAGTTGCAGCAGTAGCCTTTGCTGAAAAGTCATTAACGGCTAAGCATTCTCTTCCTTAGTTTCTATTCTACATTATGTTTCCCTGTACCAAAAAGTTTAGAAACTTTTTAAACTATTTCCGGTTTTCAATTGTTGATTTTGATAATTAAGTTACAACATATTTTTAATATACTATTTGCTTGGGGTGATTTAATATATTTTTTTTAAATATATTTTTGTTGAAAAATTTTAAACCTAATGACGTTGGCAGCGAGAGTTAGAACCTGATCTTAACTTTTCAAAAATTTTAGTTAATATTTTAACATCATTGCTAGTTTTAAGGTTCAAGGATATTTTAAATGGGGGGTCGCCAGGGGAAGGAGAAAGAAAGGGGGTGTCTGGTCGAAAAAGTTTGACGACCTTTGATCTAGGCAGAGCAACATAAAATGTTTCACAACGTCAACCAGTCAAAGAAGGACAGCTCAAGTCGCGACTGAAGTTTCTCAATTTTCAGATATATCGCTAGCATAGTAATGGCGGGATTATTTACGTATAGATCGGAATGTCGGCCTAAGATCAGTGCATGATCACTGGTATTCAGACAAAGAATCTGTTTCCTTCATCAATGTTTTTGTTTTCGGGATGGAACGCGTTAAAAGAAGAATTCCTTTACTGATGTAGCCTCTTCTCGAATTTGTAGCTTTTTAACATATTTCCTTCTCTTTAATGGAATTATATTAACTTTGCTGTGTCTGGATAAAGATAAAAATTTGCATTCAACTTCAAATATACCGTGTACAAGTCGACTTCATGTATAGTGCGATCCCTGAATATTTTTATGAAAAACCCAATTTTTTTTCATATAACTTGTGTATAATGTGACCTCAGCTTCTGAGCGCCACTAGTAGGCCTATACTAATCAAATATTGCCGTACTGGGAATCATCCTGGACATATTTTATAGCAAATACCTGATCTTCAGTTTTTGTTTTTGTTTTTTTTTAAATGGTTAGCAAAACAATTTACTGTAAAATATCTAATAGAAGATTTAGATACCGTACTTTTATTTTCGTCCATGCCTAAGCTACGGGAGACAGACTAAAGGGATTTACCTGTGTGCGTGAAGGTAAGCCTATCTGGTATAGGTTAAGGTCACCAAAAATGCATGCATTTTAAATTTTCTTTTATATAGTGCAACCGCTCACAGAAAATGCATGATTTATAATCTCTTTTTAAAAAATACCTATGCATAGTGCGCAACCCTTTCCACTTTTTTTTAATAACTACTAATAAAACTAGCACTATACTTTAGTATATACGGTAATTGTAATTCTAGTTATTTTTCTGCTTCCTTCTCTTTTATTCTCTTTTGCCATGACTGCTAATATGTATTCTTTTTAAAGGGAATAAGTTTGTTTGATTGATTTTTTTTCATTTGACTTTCCAAGTGACTATGTCAGAATGTTGATTAGTTAGTGAGATTTTAGCTGGATTGGTGAGACGGCCTTCAAATTCTACTGCGATTTTAGCTGGATAGGTGAGGTCTTCAAATTCTACTGCGATCTTCCAATCTTTTTCATCCTCAAATAACAATAATTTGTATTTTTGTAACAAATAATCGTTTAAATGTTTTCGTCTTTTTACCGATTTTTCCCCCATAAATTAGTTTAACCACGTCCTTTTGTAGCCTCAGTAAGACTTCAAGTATCTTGGTATCTGCATGGACTGATTTTTTTTTTTTTTTTTTTTTTGCAGAAATTTAAAATTTAGAACCAGCGAAGAAAATTTATGGCTACCAGTTTTCCTACAAAAGACATCGGTCAGATGCTTTTGATTTCCACAAAGTTGAACTGATTTTATCAAGAGGTTTATTTTCCTTCAGTTTCAGCCGACAAGTAGCATTTGTTTCAGTTGTTGTTGGTCTTCCTGCTTTTTTCATCTGTAACACTATCAATAATATGGCTTCCCTTTTGTCATTTTTACGCCGACGTGTTAACGGCCATCACAAACTGTAGATAAGAACGACGAAGCTCGGGCTGTGGCTCTAGATTTCTCGAATACGTTCGACAGGGTTTGGCATGCCGCCCTTCTACGCAAGCTCTAGAGCTACAGTATCACGGCACGAATATTTGGCTTAATTCTATCGTTCCTAACAAATAGCGTAATGAAGGTAGTGTCGATCCTTACCCGGCATCTCGACTTCAGTTACTATCTCACCGACGTGACGTGGCTTCTCCCTGTTCTACAAATATTTTCATGACAATTGCTCTTACAAGTCTTACAAGATCGGCATCTAGGTCCCACCGTTCTACTGTTGAGTTAGCTGGATGCTACCGCCACTTCTACTCTGTTTCTTTTCTCGCACTTCTCACCTGTGGAACTCCCTTCTGATTTCTTGCTTCAAAATTAAATGCAGCGTCAATCGCCATTTTCCGTCTTCTTGAACCTTGTCTCTTTTTTTTTTTTTTGGCCTTTTCTCAACTCCCTCCCTATTCTTAGATATATATATATATATAGGAGGCGCGGTGGAATAATGGATAGCGGCTCGGAAAAGGAGTCGGAGAGCCGAGTTTGAATTCCAGTCAAATCCATTACATTTACTTACGTGCTAATATCCTAGGGAAAGGTATGAATCCTCTTCTCCCCGCCACAGCTATGGGTAAAATAGCTATTCCTTGGAATGCAACTGGTGTAGGAGAAGGACAGCTCTGAATTCAAAACCTACGGAGGGTCGTTTGGGTGACCTTTTAACAGATCTCTGTATTTGGTTTTGCAGAAAGCCTTCAACACTATAATCAAATCCTGTGCAGATGTCTGGCTGTCGGTTCGAATCCTAGAAACCGACAGCCTGACCCCCGTACATCGTAAAAGTGCCACCGGTAGGCGCGGGTCAACAGCCCGCGTCGGTCAACGATGGGAGAGTCCACGATATATATATATATATATATATATATATATATATATATATATATATATTAGTGGACATCTTCAATGGAGATGGTATTTGATTTTTATCTCGGCCTTCGTGCTTTATGAGCACCAATATAGTCTGTGAGATGAGCTATTCAAAAGCAGCCACCCTCTTGATAAAATGTTAATAAAATAATAGATATATAAATTAAAAAAAAAATTTTAGGAACAATAAAATACGGGACATTGAAGTAGTACTGTGCTGCTCGTTTGATGATGAAAGCTGACCGTCAAGTTAAAACTGATGCCACTTTTGCGTCGTGATATTAAGATGAGCAGAGAGTTGACGGGAGAAAATAAGCTTTTCTCTCTGATTGAGCAAAATAAAAGGCCCTGTTAGCGTAATGTAGCAGAGGTTGTCCCTAATTTTCCCCCTACCTATGTACCCAGACCGTGCAAGAGAATCCCTGAAATAAATGCCAGCGTATATTCGAAACAGGGTTAAAGAATTAATTTTTTGGCTGTGACGTTGATTTCACCTTCAAAGTGGGAGTGATTTGTTCAGTCGCTGAACAGAATTTGATGAATCTTTCCTTTTCTTTTCTTCCTTTCGTTTTCTTGTATTTTTCTTTTTTGATGTTGTCAATTCCATTTGATTTTTACGTATTCCATTAGTTTATGGGATCAAATTCCAGTCATTTGCACAGTTCCCGTTCCTTCCCATTCATATGTATTTTTGAACTCTGACTTGATTCTTTATATGATAGATACTCTGTCAGCGATCAGGTGGCATTTCTTATTCTGCTGTCTCTTGGCCCGATTTCTGTTTATGGATGTGTTACTGTAACACAGCAAAAATAGTACACCGTAGCATAATTTCTGTTAGTGCAATAATTTGAAGAGTAAATCATTTCCAGTTGAGTTTTTAATTCGGTAAGAATGACGAGAGGTCTGCATTCGTGCTCATTCCAATGATAATGATCCGATTCTTGTAGGGTTGTTGCTTTTCTTTCTTTTTTTAATTTTTTTTTCTTTTTTTACAAAACATAGCAAAACTGAAGGAAGGAAAAAAATGAAAATATTACTAGAAGTTACATAAACTAAAGATATCCGTGAAATGACTGTAAGTTTATTTTGTATTAAAAAATACATATTTAATATAATTCATTTTTACTTGACAAAATAAACGCATCATTATTTAACGACTGCAATGATTATTTCATTTCATTTTCTTTTCTCCCATCAGGAATATTTCTAATCAGCTTTTTCTAAACTGTAAGTATAGATGTTTCAAATAGCATTTAACTATCGATTCTTGCTGATTAAGGATTAGTAGGAATACACGAAAAGCTAACTATAAATTTGAAATATAGTAGACTAATTACAGAATAATCTCCCTTTTATTTGCAAGTAATTATAAAAGAAAGTCATAGAAAGTGACTTTGAGCTTAACGTCCGCCTTTGGTAATTTTTAATTGATTTATTGCGAATGTTATTTTTAAATATTGTTGATATTATCATTAAAATAATTTCGCTGTCATTATTATTATTATTACGTGGAGGTGCTGAAAACTTCCCAGCTTGACTCACTTCCCTACATTTATTTTAATGAGTAAACATTAAAACTTTTTACTTTTTTATTTCTTCATTTATTTTATTTTTTTATTTCTTATTTAATTTCGTATTTTCGGTTTCCTTCTGTAGTGGTGGGAAAGTGGTTATCGTTTAGGCCGAGAACTTTTCAGCACTTCTACAATTATTACGATGAAGTGTAAAGTTTCTCATTGACAGAACTGAATCGAACAGTTTGAAGTCTACAATACCGAATTTATTTTCTTTCTTCTTATTGCAAACAAAAAAATAATTTCATACAATGCCAGTTATTTTCTTTTTAAGCTTTTGTTGGTTAATCAAGCGAAAATTCTTTTCAAAAGTAAACGAAATAAATTAATAAAAAAAAAAGAAAAAATTCTTGCTGACGCCATTCTGGCGTTTGTGTTGTTCTTGGGGGTGGGGTGTAAAGATTCACCGGCCGAATATCGCCTGTTTTTCAACATAAATACAGTGATTTGTGTTGATATAGGCGCTTAGCGTGTTGAGTATATTTGAACAAATGGCAGTTTAATGTAGAGTTAGAAAACTAACCGTAATTGTTTAATCCGAGAGTGAAGCCGATTTGGAAGGAAGGAATTGAGAAATATTCACGTGTAAACTGTAAATAGGATCATTTATTCACAGTTTTGCCTCTTTACAACCCTTTCTTCTTCTTTGGCCAATTTTGGTGAAGATATTTTCATGCCTTCTAGAATCGGCATAACTTGATGTTCGGGAGAATTCTCTACTTTTACATTTATCCAAACCCAATATATACTCGTAATTTTCTAACAATTTCTACATATTTGTCTGTTCATTTGCTTTTGTAATAATTGAGTTTTAAATTGAAAAGAAACTCTATGGACATTCTGTGTGTTTATATATATATATATATATATATATATATATATATATATATATATATATATTATATAAATTAAGTGATTTAAAATATGGTTTTCGCTACACAGTAATAACCATGTTTCAAAAATGGAAGCTAAAAATTTGCTTGAAGATGAAACGGAAGTAATGCTTTCAATTAAATTATATAATTAAATTTGAAGTTTTTAGCTTCATTTTTGAAACATGGTTATTACTGTGTAGCGAAAAACCATATTTGAAATCAGTTAAGTTATATTTATGCTCTGTAAATTTACATTGACTGTATTATAAAAATAACAAGAACACCGGATTATATCTTACTGTTCTTTCTTTATATATATATATATATATATATATATATATATATATATATATATATATTGAATTTATGTGAGTTTGTGACCCTTTGCTTCACGCCCTTGCGATCGTCAGTTTGTCACAAACTCACATCAATCCAACTAAATATGTTCGCTCTATCACTGATATTGAGCACTTTCCAATGATCATCGCGCATATATATATATATATATATATATATATATATGTGTGTGTGTGTATTTTCTAAGGAGTCAATGTTGTAACCCATTATTTCCTATTGCTCCAAATATCATTTCTTGTGGATACCCGTATTTGTATAGATGTCCTGTTTTTTTTTCAAATAATACGAATTACGTTTGGTTCCCTGTGCAGCCGAGAGACATATAAACCCACAAACGGGGATGGGGAGTGGCATAATAGTTATCAGCATGAAAAGCTGATTCTGATTTCACTTTACACTAATGCCCCTGGAAAAGGCATGGACCTAATTTCCCTTACGATTTGCCCTATGCCCAGCTACAGTATACCACTGTACCATAATCGCTTTACCTGCTAAGAAATTTGGTTCACCGTGTCATGCTTTCTAACCCGAATCTGTCTCGTCCCTTTATAAGTTGACTAATAACCTGTACATTTAATATTGTTACCACATTTGGCCTGGTCCTTACCTGATATATTGGCTTTAATCACTTTCCGACCGCACTGTATTTTCTATAAATATTTTCATGGCAATCGTTCTGCTGAGCTTTCCCCTTTAGTACCTCAACTTCATGAATTTAAGCGCAGTACTGGATTGGCAGATAGGTCTCATCCATTGACCGTAAGTTCTATTCTAAGAGTTTCTTCTCCCGTATTTCTCGTCTTTGGAACTCTCTTCCGGCTTTTTGTTTTCCTGTCAGTTACAATTTACAAAAATGGAAATACAACATCAATCATCGTCTGTCTCTTTGAATCGTGTTTTTAGTATTGTGCTTTCTCCTCGGTAACGTTTTCTCAGTTTCTTTCATCCTATTGTCTTTGCTCCTCGATAACTCTTAACATCGTAATGGCTCTATGCCTTATTTGAGGTGAAAAGTGTCACCTTGGGTCATTCAAGGCATTTCTTTTCATAAAAACCAGCGCCAGATTCAGAGACGTGTCTCACTGCAAAGCATCACATCACCTCATGAGTTCCGTAACCAAGTGAGGATCGTAGAGGCATCACATGTACTGTCGGCATAGAAACAATCGTGCGTCTCAGGCTAGACAGCCTGATGAAGCCTATTACTCGTAAGGCTGGTTTTAAATTCAGTTTTTCTAACTCTCATACTGTTTGCTACATCAAGACAAGGCAGCCCAGCTAGTCTTGCTATTTAACCCATAGGAAGAGGGAAAACACATGAACTAATGCCTTTCCCAAATGTATTTGCGATAAAGTGAACGTAACGAATTCGGCCGAAATTCGAAATCGGTTTACCGATTTCTCTTCCAGAATCGCTAAACTTTACACGATGAGAACAAAGCGCAGGAGGAATCGGATTTGATGTCTTTTAGTTGGGGAGAGGGGGGGGCAATAGCTGCGCGCTTTCCGTGACGGTAACCGTCATATCATGTCTCACCTCCCTCTTCCCTTAAACAAAAATAAATGCATTCTTCATAAAAATCTAAAGAATCTGCAATATTATTGGTCCTCACCTGACATCTCGGCTTCAGTTACTCCCCACCGCCGTAACGCATCATCCCTGTGCCTTTTTCTATAAATACTTTCATCGTAATTAATCGGATGAACTTTCCTTTATGGTATCTAGACTTTATGAATTTAAGCGCAGTACTAGATTGGCAGAAAAGTCTCATCATTTTACAGTTGAAATGGCCAGATGTAACCGGAAGTTCTGTGCTAAAAGTTTCTTCTATAGCACTTCTCGCTTGTGGAACTCTCTTCCGGTTTCTTGCTAAGTGTTTCACTTAACTTTGCATTGAAATTTTTGAAGATCAATGTCAATCGTTATCTTCTTTTTTCTTAATTCCTGTTCTTTTATTTTTCTCTCTGACCACTTAGAGTAACCACTTGTGTCTTAGTGACTTTATTGCCTTTCTTAAGACTTAAAAATAACACTATACGTTGTGTAGATACATGTGAAAATCTTAAGTTCACCTTTTATATGATTTTGTTAAGTCGAATTTCTTTGTGTACCTCCACTACCGCCTTTCATTCGAAATGGTGTCGAGGGAGATCCTGTACATCTCTCAAAAACGAAAACAATGACATATAGAAGAATATAAGATTTGACAACAAAAATGAGGAAATTCTTCTTACCTAAACCAAATAATGGTTGGTCGCTCGTTTTTGAGTATGGCTGTCTGCTAGGGAAAATAACCAATCCCTGTTGCAAACGCCTAATCAGGCACATTTTTGTGTTTATTCATCACCCGCCGATTCCGCTTGTGTTGTCTACTGCAGCTACTGTGAGCGTAGTTACAGTTTCTCAGAGAGAGAGAGAGCATCATCTGGCGTAATCAACGGTCTGAAGAAGGCCAGTGCTTTCAAACCCTCGGTCACGATGACTTGTGACTTTGTACCAGCTCAACCATCGACTACCCAATTTCATTCAATCTATCGCATTGTTTTCTTTAAGGTCTTTCCAACGATGCATTAATTGTGAAATTGATCTTTTGACATTCAGTTAATTAGTTTTAAGTTTGACTATTGAAATTTAAAAGAAAAATAGAATTATAAAATTAAAAGATAGTAATAATGAAGATGGGGACATTTTTTTTTTTTTTAAATATCAGTAATTTTACTGGATTTTAAAGCATAAATTTATAATTGTCTCCCTTGTTAAAGATTATCTCCCTTGCATCAAGAAATCGACTTTTTTCTACTTTTGGCTGCGACGTGGGTTTATTTTATTTAATTTTTCGAGGTTTTAATTTATTTACTCTGTTCAAATGCCTTGAACTAGCGAGATGATCTAAAAGATAAACTTAGCAACCATCTTGCTATGATATTTATTCCAACTCTGGATTCACAGGTTGAAAATAGTCTTAGTTCAAGTAAGTGTTTACTTTACTCTTGGTCTTATAGTCTGCGTTTTGCAATCACTAAATCCTCTACTAAATCATGTCTAATGCTTTAGCCTCTACTTCGCCCAATGAGAAACTCATATTCACTTTTCTCTGCCGGGTGTTTTAGGTTTGCCTTTCTTTCGCTGCCTTGAGAGCGACCCCACCCCCAATAAATTCTTTCATTTGATATTCTCGGGACGCGTCTTCATATCTTCTTATAATTCTGTGTGTTCCTCTATTAATTAGCATGCACGTTATGCCATGCCATTACCTCAGAAAAATAATGGACCGTTCCATTTTAACTGCGAAGAAAGTCGGAAGAAAAAAGATATATAAGAGACGTTGTTTGGTTTTGGAGAGAAAGAAACAGAAAATAACTAATGCATTTAACGACTACTTCCATTAAATGGAAAACGTTGTTAATTTCGAATCTTTTTATTTGTACCCCCTTACTTCTTTAAATAATGACCTGTATTTACATTTATGAATGTTATTGCTATATTCTGCTAAAGTTGTTAAGCTCAAATATTTAAAGATGCAACGGGGGAAATTCCACGGTTATTTTATAGTCGTGGACTTCGCAAGGAGCTTATTGAAATAAAGAATTAGGATTCTTTCGAAAATTCAAATACGAAAACTGTTGCTAATTCATTCTCAATGACAATATGAAAATCTTATTTTCAGTTTATATAGAAATAGGAGGGAATAAAAATGGTATGCTTAAATATCATTTGTCGATGGTTATTCAATATTTGGAATAACTTTCAGTACGAAAACAGATTACCGAAAAATACAGCATTAAATGTTAAATTTGATTTTGTCAAATTTATAACTTTTTTTGGTGTGTGTGTGTGTGGGGGGGGGGGTTACCCGACTTGGATCCGTTAAATGCGCCCGCTAGGTGGCGCTATATGAGTCTATAAAAAGACAAACATATCCTGGATCTTTCTCTTTCCTCTTGCTTCTAGATTTAGTCGAAAGTAAAGAACGCTGCCGCCGAAGCACATTCGCTTCCTTGGACCTCTGTTGACTGATATATATATATATATATATATATGTCATCACACACACATATTCTCAGAGCTAGTGTGAATGTTTTTTTCCTTTGATTTCCATTGTGTATACATGTAATTTCTTTTGTCAATTACATGCATTAATTGTAGGTTGTTTTAAATTCCATGTCTCGTGTGCCTTATTTTTTGTCTGGACACATACAAGTCCGCCAATATTGTTTGAGGAACAAATGTAGCAGGATCATTTAACATTTACTAAAAAAAAAGAAACGTCCACACCTCATAACAAAAGTGTTGTTAGCCACAACACAGTCGTCATCAGCTTTATCCCTTTCTTCTTTACTGATCGCTTCCTTTATGATGATGGCGTTGATGACTAAATTCGCAGCCATCGTGCAGGTTGTGGACTAAAAACTTCCAGTTGCACCAAAACCTACTACCGTCATCCATTCTCTATTCCCTATCGCCGTTTGCCTTTTCAAGAGTTGGAAATGAAAGGAAATTAGTGTAGAAGAAAGTGCCAATGGCGTGAATTTGTTTAATGCGGACCTCAACTTGCCAGGAAGTGACCTAAGCTAACCTTTCCTCTGCGGCATACATATTATTATGGGATGCAACACAGCAGATTCAGAGAAAAAATTCGTCTCCTAAAAAAATTTATATTTATTAAACGTTTCCCGATTAATTCAAAAGAGTTGAAGTTTGTCCCCCACCAAAAAAAAAAAATTACTTCTTTCTTCGTGGATTTTATATCGAAAGAAGAAAATGTGTTTTTAAATCGCTGAAATTATTCTACGATAATTTATACAGGGTTCGTCTAAGTGAAATATGCATACATGCTATAAATATTACTAAATTAGTCAGACAATTTACTATAAAGATTGTAACGGAAGCGCTAGGAAGAAAGATTTCTTCTCTCCATTTGTATACCCCGTTGTGAGTATTATTATATCCGTGATGCAATAACAACGATATTTCACGAATGGAACGGAATGGTTGAAAGGAAAAAGAATAACAAACATGCTTTGTTCTTAGAGAGACTTTTATAATACTAAGCCATACACAATAAGAGAATAATCTATTACATATCTACACGGCAAAGCAGAGTGTAAGAAGAAAGAAAAAGGAATGATCTTACATATAATATGGAGATACTCCTGGATCTGGAGAAGACATTTTTAGGACTCCAGATTGAACCGGACCGGATTCATCTATATCCCAGGCACGAACATATTCCACGAACGAGAAACAGTGAGTCTTGGGTTTTCCCAAATTGAGGACTGCGAGCTGGAAAAGATATATTCCCAACGGTAAATGGCACCATGGGCTTGGATGCTGCTAGGGAGGCAGATTTAGCCTCTGTCTGGGTCATGGGGGACCCGGGCTAAAAAACAACATTTACCGTTTGGTTGCTGTAAGCGAACTCAATTTTGACTGCCGTTTTTCGTCACTGTATGGAGTGACGTCACGAAATGGCTGTCATGTGACCTACGTAACGTATCTACACTAAAGGGAGATAAGCGCTTTCTGTATCCTTATAAGATAATCGAACAATATTGAAAAGTGTATTGACACAAATGATTTATGGTTTGTTGTGCGGATGAAATAAAAACATATGTCTCATCGGTTACTAGTGGTCACTATGAAAACACAAGGGGAATATGGATTTCCAAGACCAGTAACATTTCTTCACTTTGGGAAAGTTTTCTTCTTTTCTTTAAGTGTTGTCTTGTGCAAATCGAAGCTAACGTTTGTTTAATATATTAATTAACTAGATTAAAATCCACCCTGTAAGGCAGCATTTAAGCTAGCTCCTGTGGAGGGCTCTTCATTGTGCCTTCGGCTTGTTCAGGAGTTTGAGAGTCCTTAAGTATTTACATATTCTCAGCATTGGAAGCCCTCCTGGCTACCGTTTAATCTGGTTTTTCATTTCAACGGGACTTTTTCCTCGCTGCAGCCTTGGCTCTTTTCATTGCAATCTGGTCTTAGGTTGGCGGATATTTCTTTTGGCGAGGCAGACTGCTGCCGTATGCGATAGGCAACAACTACAAAAGAACTCAAAATTGATCGCTGCATTTAAGTATTGCATTAATATTTAAACTTACCTTTTGAAAGTTCAATTAATTAATTAATTTAAAGACAATTTGATGTTCGTAAGTCCTTCCATACAAAAAATTATTTTTATTTCATGGGTGACTTTCGCAATTAATTTCGAATTTATTTCCAAGTTATAAAATTGTTATCGTACAAAAAATTCGTCGCAGAAAGGAATCGCAGTAATGAAAACTTGGGAATCCAAAATTTCAGGATTGCGGGTCTGGATCCGGCCTGGAATTGTTTTAATTTGCTCACAGTCTGCTTGTTTCCAAAATGGTATATTTGGGATTACGGCCTTTAGGAGTAAATTCGAAAAAGTGTGACACTGTCGTATCCACCAATATCACTATTGGTGAATTATCTCCCTTTATTAAAAAAAAAAATAATTAAAATGTAGACTTTTCTTGCTACTATCGGGTTAACTCCTAATTTTCGAAACTTTTCCTAGGGAACGCTCTCTAGCACTATAAATACTCCGTAATAATGATTCACAGCCTCCTCTTATATTTCCGCTTATACGACAACATGTAAATTTCTAGCGGAAGAACGCGATTATAACGCGTTCCCTTTTGGAAAACACACGAACAATTCACACACACACACACACACACACGTTTTGGACCAAAACGTTTCCACATTCATTTGTTACACACATTATTTGTATTTGTCACTTTTGTTGCTAATATATTATTTGTTTGATATATATATATATATATATATATATATATATATATATATATATATATCGCTACTTGTTGTTTGTTTACTTGTTTTCTTTTGTGTGTGTATATACTCATACTCCGAGTCTGCTGCTTTGGTTGTGGGCATTTCGGTAGACAACGTACACCGGCCCACAATGACATTAGCCTTTATAGATACACTGATAGTTAATAAAGACGTGGATTGCTTCCAAGATTTCAATATTATCTCATTTTCCTGTTCTGATGTTTTTGTATAACACTGTTAAAAATAATTAGTTTATTGGATATAAGAGTTCGTTAAGTATGTGCATTTTTAACTGATGACCGCGAGTTCAATCTCTGGGTCAGATAGTAATTTTCCGTATACTCGTGTTCAGAATGACGAAACACGTCATAAGGATTAATTGACAGGAGTTATCTCCCTTATCTAAACAGGCGACCTTTGTGACTTAAATTCGCGAAATCCGATAGAAATCTGAAGGCAAACTTGGAAATAAAATTAACAAAAAATGGTATATTTAGTGGAAGTCCCATTAATGACTGCACAAAATTTGATCGCTATCGCCGTATGCAGCTAGAGTAATGAAATGACAAACAGATCGACATGCATTTAATAACTTATAACAAGGTTGGTAAAATTAGAGAAGTAATCATTCTGATGTAAGGGCGATAACTCATCTTTAAAATAAAAACGTTTAACATTTATTTGCATGGTTTGTATACATTCGTTTTCCGACCTGCGAGACCCGGGTTCAAACCTCACCATGATCGATTGGTCAAGAAAGTGATTTGTTGTTGTTATCGGTCTGCACTGCTGGAAAGAGTCCCTGAAAACAATAGCGATGACCGATGTTTTGAGTGTACTGGCCTTGATCTGCCGTCTCTCCAAGTCACAGCATAGATGAGCCGTACCTGAGAAGGCGTCTGCTACAAGAATTGGATAATTGCCCTAGCAGACAGGTGTTTTCGGAAACGAATAGATGCTGCTGCTATTATTATTATCATCATCATGGCGAAATTGAAGCACTGAATGAAAGAAAAATATCTCAAGATTTAATATAATCTTCGAGTACCCTACTACTATAATCATGTGCCAGACTATAAAAAGCAAGTAAACGACTACGGTTCCTACTGTAGCGAGTTAGTCTGTCAAAATCTCCCGACGTATGATGAACTGGAATGATATTCTTCGCTTAAGTATGAAATTCAATTCTCACTTTAAAATTGGGTGTGTCTCTCTTTTATATATATATATATATTATAGCGATGAATAACATTCATTCTTGTAGAGAATCCGATCTTCATATGGTACCTCCGCTTTTGGCCTTGTCACATTAGGTTCTAGGACAGTTGCTTACTAAACTTTTGCGTCCCGGAAAATTGTGCACCAGACAATTACGTACCTATGATTAGTTGTTAAAGGAAATTACCAAAAAATTTGAAAAAAGCATAGGTAGTTATCATAAATTTTTGAAAAAGGAATAAAATAAAAATTCAAAAGTTACTTTTTGTTTAAAATACAATTACAGTGTTTCAAGATCACTGTACAAATCGCCAGTCTGTTTTTCTTTCATTGGCGTTTTTCTTAAGATAGTAGTACCTGTAATTTTCCTCGTCCACAAATATTTTTCCACCAGGATTTGATTTTCGGAACTTACCCATGAGTTCCAAATAAAAATATAATCTATAAACCAGAATCTATGAAATGTTTGTAGTACGCACTGCTGAAGTGAATTGAAACTGCTAGCTTAATTTTCTCTTGCTTTAAAAAAGAAAATTTCTCTCTTGTTTATTTATGGTAATTATCTTTCTGCTTGTTGAGAGTAATTAAAGGTGTGCAAATTTCTATACTAAAGAAGTCTTTATAAAAATGGTAACTTCAAAAAATTATCAGGGGTACGCAATTATCCAGGGACACAAATGAATAGGGACGCAATTGTCCGTCCACCGTCAAACTAGACTAAGATCCTGTAGATCATTATCATCGAATTATCCTAATGATTGACTCTGTGAACCGGTTTAAGGTTCCGGCTTCTAACCAAAGGCAAAATAACACAGACTGACATGTAAGTTGAATAAGGCCAGATATGAGCAACTTTGTACTAACTGTTTGCTGTTGATTTGTTGTTACATAGGCAGTTGTGAAATAAGACAATTTAACATATAAACTGTTGAAATGTATTTGTCTGTTACGTTGGTTTTTGCTGTGTCGTGGTGATTATCAAGAGCATTTGTAGTTTAAAACTCAAGAAATGAGTTCCTTAATATTAGGCGTTACTTGCTAAGCTTGGCAAATGGCGCCAATAACGAAGCACCCAGTGAACTCTCTCAGGTCATTCGTAACTTTTGGCAATGTTTGAACGTCACCGAGTGTCGCGTTAAACAAAGGTTAGAGACCAGATAGATCTTCACTAAGAAAATTGCTTCTTCTATGTGTTGTGTCCTTTCAAGACGTAAGCGATTATGACTCTCCACAATTTCCTGTCATGTTTAGGTATTAATAAATTTATCTTTTTGTTATCTCTCCTAAACGCTGTTCTGCCAACCATTTACTCAAACTTTATAGGTACACTTTTCGTTGTTTTCCCTCGTTCTTCAATCCATCCTGTGAGTGTCAAGTTTTCCAAGTCATCTTTTCTCATTATGTGCCCTAGAAATTTCAGTGGCCTCTTTGCTTCCATTTTTCTAAAACTTCGTCGTTTCTATGATATTCTCAGCATCTTTCTGTACAATTACATCTCTGTTCCTTCAAATCTCTTCTTCATTGACGAGTGTCCAGATTTCAATGCCATATAAGAGGACAGATATTACATTACACAGAAAAGAGTACTGAAGTGTTAAGTCATAAACTATAAACGTGTTAAAACTGCTTTATAGTTACAGGTTTGTTTAGGGTTGCGATAATTTGGATTATTTTAAATAAAAATCGATTGATTTTATTTGAAGATTATTCAAGTTTTGGTGATTTTTAACTTAATACACACCAAAAGGATTTTTAAATCGAACAATTGTTAATGCTAGTTACAGCAACACAACTTTCATATCGCCACATTCAACCCAGTGATTTAAAATAGCTTTTTCTACCTTTTTTCTTTTCTTGAGAATACTTATTTCTATTTAATATGCCGTGTCACTACAGGACTTGTCATCATGGCTCTCCACAACTTCTTTTTCTTGTTCTAAGCAATTTTGACCATTTAACCCCCCCACCCCGGTTTTTTATCCCCGATTTGTTGTTCATTCATAAAATTTATTCAGTAGATTATTCGTTAGTTCCCGCTGCTTCTCTTGCCTTCAATGTCCTGTGAGTGTTAGATTCTCCACTCCCTCTTTTCTAATACGTCCCCAAAATGTCAACTATGATTTTCTTGTAATTTCTATGTACCTTGAAACTTCATCAAGGTGTCTTAAATCTTCTGTCTATGATAGACTCTCTTCATTCATCAGTGGAGCCCCATTCCAGTGACCTCTTCATCTGCTCTATAATGCTAATCGTAACATTAACCGTTTTCCTACAAGAAAACATTTGGCATTCATTGACCGTGTAGGCGTGGAACATCAACAGTACATGTGATATCATTTTTAGTTTGTTGTTTTCAATTGAAGTTTATAGCGCCAGACCGCAAAAAATCATTTTGATATTTCTGGACGGTTTTGGCGCCATTACGACATCCTTATGAAAAAGTGAATATTTGCTTAATTTTTGAAAAGCAGAAAAATAAGTCGTATTTTTCTCAAGTCAGTAGCATTAGTCTTCCTAAATTAGTATAATCCTTCTGCATTTTTTTAACCTTAGTAATTTATTTCTTTTTCAAATGATCGTATATCACTTTTCATCCACTTCCTTTTTTCCAGTTGTTGGATTTTCTCATCTCCTTTAACGAACCTCTATGCCTTCTTTTTCCATTCTTTAAAATCTTATTTTGTTTGATGTCACCCTCTCTTCTTACTTCTATCAGAATAAGATTTATTATATGACTTTTCATTTTTTGACTGATTTTTTCTGTTATAGTTCCTTTACAAATATATCAATTTTGCTCTCTTTTATCGTAATCCTTCTGATGTATTACTTTTTTTTAATTCCTTTTTTCCAGTGTCTTTGAACCTATCCATTCTAAAAATGAGATTTACTATCAGGACTCATTTTGATTTTGGTTATATCACCTGATGGTGGTGCTATAAAATAGATTTCAGGATTTATTACGGTTGCCTGTTATCTTATCTTGCCGATGTCAATATTATCTATTTACAAAGTGCATTTGGTCATGTTGCTTTGTTTCTGTTAAATTTGGCCAGTGCTGATTTCACTTCAGATTTTACTATTTTTGTTCTTAGATATTTCTGTGTATTGCCATTTCTTTCGTTGGGGAAGAATTCTCAGATGTATTCATTCTGTTTTTAATATCAGTGTCCCATATCTGGATTTTATGAACCCTGTTAATGAGCATGCCTTTTGTTCTGCTATCTGCGATACTCTATTTCTGCACATTTTCCATGCAGTCACTCAAATTTTTTCATAAAGAAGTTAGAACAAATTCTGTGCCGTACGTTGGCATTGGTTTTTGTACCCCGTTTTCATCATGTCAAGAATTTCATCTGTCATTCAGTTTTTTCTTAGTCTACTTTTGAAATGATCTCAATTGCTGGTGTTATTAAAGTTTCACTTAATTTGCTCTACTCAGTGTTTCAGTTCTCATTTGATCTGCTTTTGACACTGTCCATATAGATTCTGTCATGTTGCAATTTGGCTCCTGCCTTCGGCCTCTTCAATTTCCGTAGTTTCACTGTAAATTTACAGATCACTTGAAGGTGGTCACCCCCACTGTCAAACTTGCCCAAATGATGACTGTGTAAAACGGCATTCCTGAATCTCTTATTGATAATTTGTTTTTCCTTTTTCATCCTGGTCATCTCCATATACGGTTTTGGTGTTCTTGAAACCAGATCTTGGCTACTACCTGGTTATTCGCCAACCGCCCCCCCGTTTCTGTGTTTATTAATAACACAATTTCGATTGTTCGCCTACCTCATTTCGCATATGCAGTAAAGTATTAATATTTAACCAGTTCTTTTCCTACTTTATATTTTCAATTTTGTTTGATACAAACTGTCGCTGAATGACAGTTGCATGATACCTGCCACTCATGTCTTCTCTTATCAGGTGAGGGAACAATTTTAAAGAGTTTAACTCTCTCTATTGCACATGTCCTTCCTTAACAGACAAGAAGTTAATTCCAATAGACTTAACCTCTTCACACCGTTGTCTTTCATAAAGACATCACCTCTAGTTAGCTAGCCGTCGATTCAAGAATTCTTTGTTTGCAATTCTGTAGGATGAAAAATAACTGGAGGGGTGGTGATGATTTACTCACCAACCACCTGACATACAGACATTAGCAAAAAAAAAAAAAAAACCACCACGATACCTAAGTTTTAGATTTTTCATTTTTAAAAATTAATTTTTTCTTGAAGCTTTTTAGTTTTAATTTCAAGCTAATAGATTAAATTTAACATTTCCAGTAAGCAAAATACTTTGGTGCATTATTTTAAAAACTAATTTAAATTGACTGGAAATTTTTTTTTTTTTTTTTTTTTTTTTTTTTGGGGGGAATAGATGATCAGCGCCATTTTTTTTAGTCGTCTTTCATCACATTGTAATTCTCTTTATTTAAAAAAAATCTTCCAAAAATTAAATGATTTAATATATTTGTCTGAGGAATATTTTAAGTATAACTAATCCGATTTGAAACAAATGTTTACTTTAAATTTAAAATATCGCAGAAATGCATTTTTTTTTTAACCAACAGTATCTGTTTTGACAGCCTCATGTTGTTCTACATGGTAATTTTGTTCTACTGAAACTTTATCAATACAAAATAATTGAAAAAAAATGACGTGAGCTTTCTTATTTCAGTAATCTTAAAAATTTACGAAAACATTCTCCATAATCTAATGTTTTACTGAATTTTAGAAATGATGGCTTTAAATTTACCATAGTTATCGCTTTTATTTTCTGATAATTTCGTGTATAGTCGCCCGTACTTACAGAAATCGGCACTGTTATACACATACAAAAAATATTTTAAAAATATTGGTGTTTAATGATTTGTATCAAGCTTTTCCATTTAGACTTAGTAAATATAGTTTTCACTTAATTTCTGCTTTTAGATATTATTAATCTAGAATTTAAAACTTAAAAAAAAAAATTAAAACAATTTTTTGCAAAAATTCATTATTCATCAAAAACTCTTTTCTTTTAAGAGAATACTATAAAAGCATTTTTTATTAAATAATGGCATAATTTTAGTGCATTTATTTTTCGATTTTGGTAAAAGAAAAAAAAACAAATTGATGAATTAAATTCTCCAGTCTTGCTTATAACTAGTATAAATGTGAAGAGGCTGAAATTTTAATTTTTCAAAATTTCATAAAATTAAGTGGGTAGTAACTGACCTAAAAAGAATTTTTTATAGAAATATAATACATTTTTCATTAAAATCTAGAAATTATTTGATTTTTGCAAGAATTTCCAAAACAATTGTGATTTTAACACCAAAAAATACGCTAAAATCGTGTGACAAAGTATTTAATTTTTTTTACTCTGCTTAATAATAACAAACACTTTTGTTTTTATCAAGGTTAGGGCCTTTTTTCATCATGCTATGCTTTTTTTTTTAAGTAACAAGTTGAGAGTTTGAGTGAAGTGTGTATTTTGGTATGCGATCACAGCCAAATGTTTCAGAAACTGGAATCTAAAAATAAAAGCTTCTATTTTTTCCCTAACTCCTTGTATCTTACAAAAATTCAGACTAATTTCAATTTCAGGTGGTCAGCTAATCAAATTTAAGCAACTATCCATGAAATCAAAATCTCTTAGTATACAAACACACACACACACACACACACATCTACTCTTGTCAGTAAAACAGTAATAATATTGGATAATGTTTCTCGATTATTAAAACAGAATTTCAAATGAAACGCCTATTTCAAATGGTAGGCAGGATTTAGTCTGAAAAGAAAATTGATTTCTAAAAAAAATGCATTAGGTTTTAGAATTTGACTTAAGCAAACAGGAGTTTGCAAAATATCTTTAAGCAGCTTCCACACATTGTACAGAGAAACAATAAAGGAACCTGGTACAAGACTGATAAGAAAAGGAATAGCGTTTATAAGGAATACAGCACTTGAGTGAAGTTTGGACCTTTATCCTCCTCACGAGCTGGCTAATACTTGAGCCATTCTTGAATACACTTATAGCAGAAGCAGTCATTCCTTTTAAACGTACATGCATAAAAGAGTTAAAATATTCTTCTGTTCTTGCACACATGGTGCAACTGAAGCAATTATTCCTTGGAATTAAAATCAATTTGACTTTATGCCAAGTAAAAGTATCTCTACACCTACAAGGTTGGAACATTTGCAAATTGTCTTAGCACATAATAATCAACTGACACTCAAAGTACATCTGCTTTATTTACAGAGTTGAACACCAAGGAATAATTTTTTTTAAAATTAGAGACAATCATTCCAAGTCGAGTGAATTTTCACTTTCCTTAAACATGAACACTTCCTATAGAGAAACTGAGAGATTGTCTGACTGTAACAAACTCTTGTCAACAAATGGAGTCAGGTCAATCCTCACAAGTGGCCCTGTGCTAAGACTAGATCAATAACCATAAACACCTACAAACACCAAAATATAAAACACGTCATAGAAATTTACGATATATATTGGTCAGTAGCACCTCTCTCATATATATAACTCCTTGTACAATTCAAAAAAAATACAAGAGCAAGAGAACACACTGACTTTTTTTAAAATCATTTCACTCCAAGCAAGGCAATAAAGCCACCAAGATGCAAGGAGTTACTGCATGTGAAAGAATATTAGGATTAGGAAAACAAAGCAGGGGAGATGATTGATCTTCAAAAATTTAAATGCAATGTCAATTGCTAAGTTGATAAGACAGCAAGAAAATAAGAGAGTTGCCCAAATGATGAGAAAAGAAAGTGTTAGCATAGAACTTAGTTTGAAATTACTAGATGAGACCTATCTAGTACTTCACTTAAATTCATAAAGTCAGTGTACCAAAGAGGAAAGCTCATTAGAATTGCAAACAACTACTGAAATATTGATTATGAAATTATTAAAATGAACAGTCAGAAATTTCTTCTCTATTTTCTCATCAAAACAACAAAAATTTACACTGAAAGCAAGAGTATTCAGAATTCAACTCATCTCAGTGCCAGATCAAATAGACATATTAACAATCGACCAGTAGACATTTACAGAAGAGCATATTTTCCACTGAACAAATAGAATGTCTCGTCACAGAATCTCCATTGTAAAAAAATGGACACATTCAATTTTTGCTTCATTTAAAAAGAAAGAAATCATGTTGAGGCAACAGATCAGTTTTTATCTGTAACTCTTCATTTGACCAGCATTTCAAACCTCACAAATAAAATCTGCAACCAAACATTTATTTTTCTTTGAACTTGTTTTTTTTTTTGTCCTGAAAATTACATGGCAAAGAAACGTCTTTTACAAGCATTTTTTTTTTATTAATATCATTATTATTTAGTGTCTGTGAACAATAACAAAACCAACTTAAAGAAATAATAATGGAAAAAAAAAAAAAAAAAGAAACTTAAAAAAATAACAGACAAGTGTTAGGGATTATTTTTTTTTTTTTTTTCAATGGTCAACAGGATTTTTAAATGACAGTGATTGACGGAGAAAAGTCCAGCTTAAGCAGAAAGCAACTAAACAAGTACGTTAAAAGCTTTTCATTTATGTTTTTTTTTTTTTTTTTTGTTTTTATATTAAAGAATTTCACCTCTACCACTTACCTTTCTCCTCTTTGGATTTTTTCTTTTTTGTCAAATAAATTGGAAAACACACATACATATAGATATATTGTGTGAGAGAGAGAGAGAGTGTGTGTGCCTATAATATGCGCCCATGAAGCAAGAACCGATCTATCGAAGGTGCCTGAAGGAGAAAAGTGAGTCTAATGTATCTCATTTCCTCTACTCTTGCATAACTGCAAGATTATCATCTACATGCACACACACTGCATACCCCATATATGCACACAAAGAATTGTGCCACAGAATAAATAGGAAGCACACACTGGGCACAGAAGTCTGCTGGCTGAGGGGGGGGGAGAGGTCCATACAGAAGTAGGAGGAAAACATACACACACACAAACTCACTCAGTCATTAAGATGGTGAAAAATACACTTTTTTTTTTTTTTTTTTAAAAGAACAGCACAGGTGAGGTGTAAGAATAATCAGAGACATTTTATTTATTTTTTATTTTTTTTTAAATGATGTGGGGTTTAGGAGTACTTTTTTATTCAACAAAGATTGAAAGGCAGTTGGGGGTGGGGAGTAAGAGGAAAAATAAAGGGAGTGACAATGTCTGTCCTTAGAAAAGAATTTAAAATAGATAAGAACAATTTGAATAATTTTTTTTTATTCCAACATTTATTTTTCCTGACAACCATTTGAGATACTTGTCTTTTTTTATGAGAAAGTAAATGGAGGGAGAAAGTCACCCCAGCAATCAGAAAACACGCACACACAAGTATTTAACTACTACACTATTCCCATGGCCTCAAGAATGCAAAATATCTCAAGGGAGACAACTCTTTTATATAACAGAACAAAACTAAATCAACTCAAGAGGTTTTCCATTTCTGATGGGAGAAATTAATTGAGTTTATCCAACTATATATGATAAGAAAGCATTTGATCATCTTTTACAGACCCCGTTTCTATTTTTTTCTTTCCTTTGGTCCACTCAAGAGAAATTTTAATTAACTGAAAATACTTTTAAGGATTTTGTCTTTTTTTGTTTTGTTTCAAATCTATATTTAGAAATAAATCCTTACTTTAAATGGATTCACAGAAAACTTTGGTCCTAAAAGAAAAAAAAATACAACAAGAATATTTCATGCTAAACTTTTAATCCACATTTTTATAGTTTCTGCAAGGTAAAAATTCAACTTCAAACAAATATTGAAATTGGCCTGTTGGTTAATACTTATAACCAAAAGGTGTGTGTATATATATATATATATATATATATATAAACTGGAAAGCTAAATGGTGTGGGGGAGAGAGATGGACTGAAGGACTAAGAAGAAAAAAAAAAAGAAAGAAAAGCATACATCATCAACAGAAAGATTTAATTGATACCAAAGATGGAAATGAAGAAAAACTTTGTGACATCAAGTGTAACAAGATCTGACTAGGTACGTGGCTTCCAGCAGAACTAAATAAAAAAAACAAAAAAACTTAGAGAAAACTAAAGTCAGAATTTCTCAAAGGTGCAAAAAGCTTCGAATAATGTTAAGTGTTTAAACTTAAAATCAAATTAACAATCCCCTCCCCCAATTCTCTTCTTTTACTAAAAAAAAAAAAAAAAGAAAATTAGGATTTAACTTGAATGGCTCAAAATCACAGCAAATCATGTGACCAATTTATTTTTTTGTAATTATTCTGATATGACATGTGGTGGGTGAGGTCTTAGGGGGTGAGGGGCAGGACAATGGGGTGTACTTAATACATCACTGGAGGCAGGTCACCATTATCAGCAGTAGTAATAGTAGTAGTAGTAGTAGCAGAAACAGTAGTAGCAGCAGCAGCAATGTAATTACACACATACCACCCACCCCCAATAGTTAATTGTTAATTATTATTGTTGTTGTTTTTAAATCTCTATGCTTTCTGCATATTATCATTATATGGGAATTACTTCTTTTATGTCGGATGTCATTTTTGCGATAACCAGGAAGAAGAAGATGAGGAGGAGGAGGAGGGTGTCTGTCCTGCAAGCACCTCACTTGCCCAGCACACAGCTAAACTGCTGTTGATCTTACTAATTTTTTTTTGTTTATACATTTTTTTTTTTCCTTCTTTTGAAAGAGTGGGGGGGAAAGCGAAGAGGGAGGATACACATTATAAAGCTGCTCTCCCCACCTCTGCCCTATCTGACCCCGACCTCCACTGTCCATCTGTAAAAGCGTCTTCCATCCTCACACTCCTTCCTGTTGATGTTCTAGAAAGTCGATCGTCTTACACTGACAAGGAGACGAAGCTGTTATACTGGGAGATGTTTCGCTTCAGGATATCCGAACATGGTCCAAGCACACGTTCAAATCTTGCTCGGTCTAATTTCACACACTTGAGGGGACCGCGGGCTACCACCGTAGCAGCTCGTGGCCGGTCAAGAAGAAGGGCGATCTCCCCTGAAGAAGAAAAAAAAAAAACAAAAGAAATTATAAATTAAACGCTCAAATTTTATGGTTTGACTTAATGAACAAAGATTTTTTGATGATTTCCTACAGCTTGTTTCAGGCCCCTTCAGAGAGAGAGAGAGTTACAAGAGACACACAGATGATGCTCAAGTCTGGCTAGTGCATTGTTTGAGTGATTTTTTTTTTTTTTTTTCTACCTTATCAACCTATTACAGTTTATTTAAAACCAAAATGTATTTGGGATTGGAAGAATATTTTTTTTTTTGCAAGAAAATATTGCATTAACAATTTTTCGATGATAATGATCCCCCCCCTACAAGTCTTTCCATTTTTGCATTTTTTTTTTTTTTTGGGGGGGAAAAGGGTTACTTTTAATTAATCATAATCTAACAGGATACTTATTTGCAAATACAGCACAAGGTCATATTAATATAGAACCTGTCATGCATGTATTGGTAGCACAATCTTATCAGTTTTTGTTGCAGACATCAAGATATACTCATGAGCTGACATTAATATAATTGGGAGGTGCTACCTGAGAGACAGATCCCTAGTAATAAGAAAAGTAACAATAAAAACCACAATCAGATTTAACAATATTTCTGAGATGAACTAAAGGAGGTGCTGTGGAGTAATGGATAGATGCTCGGATTGAGGAATCGGAGATCCGAGTTCGAATTCCAGTCAAATCCATTACATTCACTTATGTGCTAATACCTTTCAGAAAGGTATGAATCCTCTTCTCCCTGCAGCTAAGAAGCAGGACAGACCAGGTTCTATAGCCTTGGTTGGCAACTGGTGTACCGCAGAACAAAATGGCAACCTACTGTGGGGGGAAAGAAATCTGCCCCGTCAGTCATGTATCAAAAGATACATGATCGCCTGAGCATGTATCACACATGGCACATAACTGACTGAATCTATTCAGACGAGTATCCTTATCATGTTTGTTATAATCCCAGCATTTCAGCTCTTGTGCCCTCTAATACTCTTCAAAGATCATATTTAAAAACTTTCCAGTGGTTGTCAGTTCAATCCCAGGATCAGACAAACATGCATGTTACTTTTCACTGGACAAGATGAAAATAGTCTTACAAAGCCAAATTAATAAAAAGGTATTTCTATCATAGACAGTAAAATGCTAACCATCTGCTTGTTTCTTGAATTGAAATTGAATAAAGTGTTTGGATCAAAATTCCATGATGGTTACAAAATACCCTAAGTGCCTGAAGAAGGCAGAGTAAATGAGCTGAAACACAGATTTCCACAAATCATTTTTGTCAGCATAACAGCAATATCCTGGTACATACACACAATTGAAAATATCGTCTGGCTACATAATAATAATTCAAAGATGAACACCTGACTTTGAAGAGATAACAGTTCAAGAATTTAAAATTCAATAAACAAACATTTTGTTGTCAGTGGCAAACAAAAGGAGGAAATGATTTTACTAAGAGTTTTTATTTGCATTCATAATGAATGTTTGGCATTAAAAATGTTATGCTGCAGTCTGTTAATTCTCAAGTATGCTGTTAAAGAGATTATTTACCATTTTTCAGGAACCACATCTTGATATTTTCTAAGTTATTGCAAGAAAGAACAATCTGATGGAATACTGTTAAAAAGGGAGAGGGGGACTCCCAACATATTTTTGTATAATGATTTTAATATGAGAAGATATCGTCTGAATTCATTGTGCTGAATAAATTCAAGAGGAGAGCCAGAGTTGTGTCCCTTTGTAAATATTAGCAGCCATTGTGACAAATGTAAAGGAAGAAAGAAAAATCAACTTACCAAAGTAATCTGAAGGACCCAGTCGTCCAACCTCGATAGGTTCTTCATTATCAGCTCGTCTTTGTAGAACAGCAGCTGTTCCCTGAGAATAGAAAGAGAAATATTCTTGATCAATAGGCAATAATAATAATAGCAACACAGAGACAACTCAAATTAGCTTACTTTTGCTTGCAGTGAAGTCTTTGACAATTTCAAGATGAATGTTGGCTTGTGAAGATAGGCAATAAAGAATAAACACCAAAGTGTCTGTTACAGGAAAGTAACTAAACCAAATCCATACCATATAAATTGTTAAGAATTTCAAACAATGAATTTAGAAAAAGTTTATTTTCTTAATAAATTAAATGCAAAAAAAAGTTTCATTTTTCCAATCAGATGATTAAAATAGACATTGTTTTATATGTAAATGAACATAAGTGAGGAAGGTGCTTGGTATGAATTAAGGGTTAGTAAACTAATCTGATTTACTATGCCATGCTGTGTGTGTGTGTATATATATATATATATATATATATATATATATATATATAGGTACCTCCACGAAATCGCTAAAAAAGAGCATAGCTTGATGAAAAAAGACGCCCAACCTTGCCCGAAAACAAAATTTTATTGTCTAAATGCTTATGTTATTATTTAGAGGAAAGACCAAAGTTTTTTTAATTATTTTTAAAAATTTTTCCTTCTTTTTAGAAAATTCTAAATTTTGATTAAAAAAAAACCTTGTTTCTATTTGTATCAATGGAACTAGTAAATAACATAGACAATTTTTAGCACGTTTTTTGGTATGACACACATTAATTTGAAAAATCGGGTAAAAATAGAAATAATTATCGGATGTTAATGAAACTTTCAGGAACTATTCACAGATGATCGAAATTATTATAAAATTTTTTTTTATGAAAGTCATGGTAGAAATATTTTTTTAAAATATTTATTACCCCCCAACTAATTTGAAAACGCTAGAAATTGATCACATCGTTTTTAGTGATTACAATAATTAAAAGCACAGGGCTTTGAGGAATGCAAATCATGTTTTTTTTTTTTGTTTTTAATTGGATACCCAGTACCTGAAAATCAGCTCTGAATTGTAACATACAAAACTCAATAAAACAAAGATATTATTTAATTTCAAATGCTTTTATTTGCTTTTAGTTGTTTTTTATGAATATGGATAATATTTTCTGAAAGCAAAAAATTTTTTTCGATGAAAAATGAATTTTAATACAATTATTTGTTATTTCATTAATTATAATAGATTTTACATTTAAGTTGTTAAAATATTATAAAATTAGATAAAAGCCGACAGAGCTTTCATAATGTCCTTATGAGATAGATCTTTTTTAGCGGCGTTGTAAATTGTATCATTTTGACTAATCAGAAGAACCCCATAAAATTAAGAAATGTAATTTTGTGCTTATAATCGAGCTGTAATTATAAAATACGGAAGACCAACCAGAATATAATTAAGTTGTGTTATTTGAGTTAAGCATTGTTCTCCGCTGTTAAGGCCTTTACTTTTGCTAAAAACACATGTGGAGAAGTTAATTTGATTTTTCAATTTCAACTGAGAAGGTTACCTACAAGTATCAGTATCATCTTATGAAATTTATATGATCTTATTTTTATATTAATCTCAAGTTACGACATTTTTCCATAAATGAAATATCAAAATTAATAATAAAATGAATGCAAATACAAATAACAATAGAATGTAATAAATGTACATAAAATTATAGTATTTTATGTACAATTCTGATAAAATTTCATAAGAAAGGTACCTATAAATTAATTAGATACCTTTCTTAAGAAATATGAAATTTAATGTCACTCTTAACAGTTTTATTTTAATTTCTTTAGAATATATTTCCCATAAAGCATCATAAACGTATATGGTGAAAGCTAAGTAAAAAAAAAAAAAAAATTAGACCACTGTTTTTTTCGTTAAAAATAACGGGTAAATAATTTGTTCACGTAAATGTAAATTATTTCACTTTTCTCCTTCAAATAGAACAAATTAGCCTCACCGGAATCGTCAATATGTCATTCATCACATGTCAAGTGATTGAAAGTTTATGACCTTTGTTTTATTTTCAAATTACATCTTTTTGGCACAAAAAAGCTAAGTTAAGTTTGGTTCAAAATATTTTAAATAAACATTATAATTTCTGATTTTCTTAAAAATAAGTTTTGAAAAAATGATAATTGATATTTAAAAAATTTCAAAGTCAGATTTCCAGTTTTTTTTAAAATGAAAAAAAAATGGTCAATTTTGCTGACTCAAAAAAACTAGATTTTAACGAAAATTTGGACGTGCTAGGGAACGATTAAAAAATGGAAAAAAAATACCCAAAAATACTTTGACCTTTCCTCTTAATGAATAACAAAGATTTAGACGATAAAAATTTTGTTTTTCGTCAAGTTTGGCGTCTTTTTTCATGCTATGCTCTTTTTTAGCGATCTTGTGGAGGTACCTATATATATATATATATATATATATATATGCATGCATGCATGCAATATCAGTCATATATATATATATATATATGCAATATCAGTCATGTATGGCAGTGAATACTGGACATTCTCCTCACAGATGAATAGGAGACTTGAGTCAGCAGAAATGTGGTTCTACAGGAGGATGCTGAGCATACTATGGACCGAATATGAGAGAAATGACAAAGTTTTAGAGAAAATGGAAACAAAAAGGAAACTTATACTTACTTAAAACCAGAAAGAGACAGTTGAAATTTATAGAGCACATAATGAAGAAAGAGGGATTGGAAAACCTGATCCTCATGGAATAGACTAAGGGCAAGAGGGACAGAGGAAAGCTATGCATAACCTATTTAGTGAGCTTGAGTAAATAAATGACAGAACAGGGTTTAGGAGAAATAACAAAAAGACAAAATTTATTAAGAGCTATAAAGGACGGGAAGTTGTGGAGAGTCATTGTCATCTACATCCTGAAGGGACACATCACAATAAAAGATACTCCTAGGAAATTCCTTTGTCACAAAAAACTTTCACTGAATCATGAAGGTACCCATGCACCACCTTCCAACAAAAGACATTTAGTGATGAACTTGCTTCTAGCAAAGTAAAATTTAAACCCACAAGAAGGTTTTCCCAGAGCCTGAACACAACATCCACACAGCAACTATCCAAGGCAGCTAGCTACCTTGCTTGTCTCCAAAATTTAAAAAAAATCTTTTCAACCCCACCTCCTCCCCGGTTTGTAGACAACAAATGACAGACAATAATCTTGTTCCCAGACAGAAACCAATATGGCTTCTGTGAAGTAACACAAAAACATTTTTCACCACTGAAAAATAGTTATTTAATAATCTCTGGCAGAAACCAATAAATGTTAGTCTGGTGTCTGGCCTATCAACTAAACAGACGTACAGATTCTGCCACCTCTGTTTATTTAGTCATATGGCAAATAAATATTGTTTCACATGTACAACTTCTGTGCTAAGACTAAACCTTTTTAATAATGCCCTAAAATAGCCAAAAGACAAACTGAATTTTATGAGACAAATTTCAAGCATATAACCTAGTTATCCTCTCCTACCTTTACAACAACCTTTAACTTTTCCATATCACCCCTCCCTCCTCTTGGTTTCTATTCTAGTCTCATTCAACCCAACCGCCCCGACACTCACTTTGAATGACAAACAACTATAGTAAGACACTTGTTCTAATTAACATGGCCAAAACTCTATAATTTTTCTCCAATTTCTTGCTGTGGGTAGGAACCAACATCAGGCCTGCCAGTTGTCACTGATCCCTTCTTTCAATCAAAGGGAGGGTCCCAATTCATCCACAGCTTTCTTAGCGCTCCAATTCTGAGCTCTTATTATGGATAGTTGGATTCTTTTTTACGATTGGGTCTCTGAAGTTGTATGATATTGGATATTCTTTCTTCTTTTGTCCCTTCAAGGATGTGAGCAATCATGGCTCTCCACAATTTTCTGTCAGCCATTGCAGCTTTAACTTTTTATCAAATCTCTTTGTCTTTACTCTGCCATTTATTCACATAAACTAATTAAATACGTTACTCTCAATTTCCATCCAAATTACACCTTACATACTTTATACTTGTCAAGTAAAAAATTGGGCAAGAGATTTGATATTTTAAAAAAATAGGTCCTCCTAGCCACTTTTTTCCTGTTAAATACCAACAGACTAAATGCCCCATGTTTAATAAACCAGTTAATGAAATTTGAAAAATAAAAAGCCAACAAAATGATTGATGATATTTATTATATATTAGCCATTTGACTAAATTGAAGTGTGACACCATTGGAATGGTGCTAGAAAATTGAAAAAAAACAAACAAACAGAAAAACACTAATTTCCAACAGAAGATATACTGATGACCAGATGAGGGGAAAATGAAAGAAAAGGATCTTTGTTTTTGTTTTTTTATTGGAAAAAAAAAAAAAACTAGAAAAATGTAATTAAATTTCTCATCCTATGGAGAAGTAAAACAAAAAGACCCTTTGGTTTTGGTTTAGGAGTGAGATTAAGTGATGGGATATTCTTGGAGGTACCAAGACCTCCTGGAAAGAAAAAGATAATGGAATTTCGTGGAAGGAGGGGCTTACCCATATTTGGACATTTGCAGGGAGAGCCCTGATTGGTTGTTTGGGGAATGCTAGCATACCCAGAGCACATCATGCCTCACCTCAGCCCTTGCACATGGGTCCATAAAAATAGAACGCCATATAGATGGAGACATACTACGGCAGAGACATGGCAGAGAGAGAGAGAGAGACTGCAAATACAAGACTGAACAGAGAAATGATAATCATTGCTTCACCTGATCTTGTGTGATTTGCCACCCAGAGAAAAGAGAAAAAAAAAAAAGGCTCTGACTTAAAGCCTTATTCCAGAAGTTTTGTTCAAAACCATAACAATATGCCACTAAAATTGGGAAGGTTCGATAGTTATACCCTGGAGAACATTGGCCTGCTTAAGCCATCAATAACTGTACTATCAACTTTCTATCAAGGAATTGTATATAAATAATTTTTTCTCTTTTAATCCAATTTTTTTTTTTTTTCCTTTCATGTAACTTTACACTGACCGAACCAAACCAAGTCATTGATTCCAGTTAACCATTCAGACCAAGCTAGTCTTGTGATCAATTAAAACAACATGGAATGAGACAAGACTTTGGCCGAAGTGATCAATTCTACAATCAGCCCAGGGGATTGAGCTTCAATACAGAGTGGTCAGAATAGATGTCATAGAAACAAAGAGAAAAATTTTAAAGTCAGAATTTTCCGACATACCTGTATCCTTTTTCAATGAGACAAGATACAGACAAAGAAGTGAGACTTACTCTTCCAAGGAATGTTGCTGTTGGTTAGAGGATTCCTTGTGCAAACTATATTCTCTGAGTAAACCCAAATCCCTGCTTAATCCTTTGGTGTATGATTTTATTTTGAAAATATATTTTAACTCCAATTTGAATCTTTCTTGTCAGCTCTTAAATGGAGTTTCATGTTTCAAATTAGTCAAAAGGCTAAAATATAATAAATATCACAAATCTTATTGGCCATATTGTTATTAATTTCTTGGCTTTTTATTCCTCAAATTTTATTAACCAGCCTATTAAATCCACCTCTAGAGATTTTTGTTATGAAGAAAAAAGAAAAGAAAAAAGTTGTTGATTACAAATAGCTTTTCTATTCATTCAGAAAGTTTTTTTCTTTTCTTTTTTTTTTTTTTATTTACTTATCTAAAATCGAATATTGAACTTCAGATTTCAAAATGCAGTTCCCAGATTTTCTTTGAGAAATGACCAAAGATGGAAAAGAATAAACTAGAAATAACATTAAAAAAGAACAGAGGACATTTATTTTCCCCTCAACATTTTCGGTCAAAACTTTAATAGATAAACAAATAAAAACGAAAAACATTGATTAAAATGCAGAACTGACTCAATGATGGATTTGCACAATTAAAAAAAAAAATTCTTATAATTAATGTTTTTTTTTTCATTTAGCCATTTATTGACTGATTAAAAAAAAATTCCAGACATGGATATCTTTTTCATGTATATTTTCAATGTACAGATATTGTCTCATTTATTTTTATATATATATATATATATATATATATATATATATATATATATATATATATATAAATAAAAAATGAAAGATGATTCATGGTGCTTCTTATAAGAGGTAGATATAATAGGCCACCTAATGAAATTTGAGGAATAAAAAGACAACAAAATGATAGCATTATTGGCAATAAGAATGATGATATTTATTATATATTAACCTTTTGACTAAACTGAAGCACAAAGAGAAAGATTTTAAAGTCGGACACGCCTGTGTCTATTTTCAATAAGATGAGGTATAAACAAAGAAGTGGGACTTACTCTTCTGAGGAATGTTGTTGGTTAGAGGATTCCCTGTGCAAACTATATTCTCTGAGTAAAGCCAAATCCCTGTCTAATTCTTTAATATGTTATTCTATTTTGAAAATGTATTAACTCTGATCTGCATTTTCTTTTTTTTTGTCAGCTCTTAAATAAAGACACTAAATGCCTGCATCTGATGCCATCAATACTATGGAAGCTGAAGTCCCATGGTTTTAACAGTAATGCATAGAGCAATTTCTCTTTGGAATGGTTGTTACAACTGAGAATTGGAATTTCTACAGTAATCTAAGCCATATTAAAATCTTAAAAATAAAATACAGCTCTAAAACTAGCAGAAAAAGTAGATCAAGTGATGTAAGTTAGTGTCCCTTTTAATTTACCAGTTGTTTTCATTGTAAAAAATTTTTAAATGGTTTATTATGAGTTATTTTACTAGTGTACATAAAAATGTTGGTTATTTCCCAAGAGAAGTACAAACCAAATTGCAAAGCAACTTGGACAAAATGGTAACATTTCCAACACAACTGTGTATCTAATGCCTGTACTTGTAATACCAACAATAAAATACTTACTTCTGTGATAATGAAGAAATCCTCTCCTGGTTCTCCCTGCCGGACAATCTGTTGTCCATCATCAAATTGAACAGGCTCTAAGGCATCAGCAATGCTTAACCGTTCCCACTTATCCAAGTTATCTGGCAAAAGTAAAAAGCAATTATATTCTGTTATTAGAAAGAATCAAATTTTGCATAGAATTTGTAATGATTAATAATCAAAAAATAATATTTTTTATTTGAAAATATAGAAAATGGTTTGAAGTAATTCCATCTTGTAAATATACTTTAATTGAAAAAGTAAAGAGATTGAAGGAATAATTTAGAAATTTTAGTTTAATTCCTAAAAAATTGAAAGTAGATTCATTAAAGGCATATTTAGGCTCATCAATATTTGATTATCATAATACAATGTCAGTTTTTCAACATTTGAGGAGAATGAAATTTTTTAAAAAAATCTGATGTGTTTTTTTTTTTTTTTCACTTTTCTGACTCAAATAAAGTGAATATTTCTGTAATAATTTCTTAACTAGAAAAAAAAGAAAATAATGACTTTTTTCTCTACAATTATTCAGTCTTTTTGTTTTTATGCCAATTGAATATAAAAAACAAAAACTTAGAAAAATGCACAATTGTGTAAATTGCAACATAAATATTCAAGTTGTCTATTCGTAACTTATGTATTGACAATTGAAACAAATAATTTCAATTTAACAGTATTATATGTACATCATGTAAATTTGACCAAATTCAATCAGAAAGATATCTCCGCAAATGTGACAAAAGAGGGAGAGGAAAGATTGTAAAAACAAGAGCCAAAAAAAACTCTCTTACCCAGTATGGACACTTTGCAGAGGAATTCATCATACATTTTTCTCTTTCTGATTGTACTGCCCTGGAAAAGAAAAAGAAAAGAAAAAAATCAAATTTAATTCAAAAATTGAAAAAAAGAAAGAAAAAATTGGATGAATTTCTCATATGAATCAATACAGAGAATTTTATTTTTCCTGCAAAAAAAAAAAAAAAAAAATATTACCATTCTACAACATTCTTGAGTCAATAATTGGCATGGCAAAATTCAACATAAAAAAAACCCAATAAAATGAAAGTAAATGAACAATATTCAAGGGACGATATAAACTGTCTAAGTTGAAATACACACGCCTACACCAATGATCTTTTCTTTTTATGTGCCATGTCCTTTCAGGACATTGGTGAACATGGCTCTCCACCTCTTCCTCTATCCCTTGCAGCTCTCAACAAGTCCCTTCCCTCTGCTTCCTCCCCCAGACAACATTCAGTCATCCACTTGCTTAAGTCCACAAGGTATGTCACGTGTTGTATTCCCTTATCTCTCTTTCCCTCTATTCAACCTGTGAGTATCAGATTCTCCAGGCTCTCCTTCCGCATTTTGTGTCACAGAAACTTCAGCTGCCACTTCTTGATATTAAGTATAAGCCTCCTCCTTGTTTGCATCCTCTCTAAGACATCATTGTTGCACACATGCTTGGTCCATGATATCCTTAGTATCCTTCTGTAGTACCACATCTGTCGCCTCAAGTCTCTTCTTCATCTGAGGAATTCGTCCAACATTTGCTGCCGTAAAGGACAGATGTCACGTAAAAGCTCAGTATTCTTTTCTTTGTTACCAAAGAAATCTTCCTGTCTTGCAATACTCTGCACAGCTTTTGGAATGTGTCCTTGGCCATCCCAATACTTCTACGGATCTCAGTGTCGCACTTACTATCCTCTGTCAAGACATGTCCCAGATATTTAAACTTCGCATCTCTGCTTGATTCTAGTGTTTCCAACCTTCAAGTACTTTGGGCTCATCCTCTTACTTACTAGGGATACACAGGTTTTCTTATGATTTAAACAGTCCTTTCTTCTCACTCTCCACAAAATACCTTCTGAAGAAGATTTTGTAATTTCTTTTCTGTGACTAAATCAAACTGTGTCAAAAAAAAATCTTATATTTGTTAAGAAATGTTTGCCAGAAGAAACTTCATAGAATTTTCCATTTCTCTCAGAATTTCACTGTATAGGTTGAACAGGCCTAATGAGAAGACACATCCTTACCTTAAATTTTTCTATTTTTGTATATTCACTGAAATCATCGAATAATTATCAAAAATGCTCTTTGCTGCCAGTATAGGTTCTTGATTATTCTGATATCTTTCCCAAATATATTGAGGTTGCTGACCAGTTCCATCAGATCCTTGAGGCGTACTTTATCAAAGAACTTACATAGTCTATGTAGCATCTGTATCGCTCTTTTTGATAACATTCTGAACATGAATATTGCATTCCTTGTTCCAGCGTCTATAATGAACCCACAACTGTTCTCGTCTTATCTCTGACCTGATTCTGCTGCGTGCTCTGTTCATTAGAGTACGGAAGATAAGTTTTGTCACATGGATCATTAGACTTATTGTTTGGTGAAGTTTGCATTCATTTTTGAACTTATTGCCACTGTTAACAGTGAAGTATTTTTTTGCATTCAATTTGTGCCTTTTAAATCCAGACATATTAAGACGAAGATAGATGCTGAGGTCTTCCATATATCCTGAATTGTTGTAGATTTCATTTGTTATTTCAGTAATCTTGTCCATGCCAAATTCATCTAAGGCTGTCAGCATTTCTGCTACAATTTGGTCCTGCTATCTTGTTTCTGTTCAATTAAAACAAGTCACGAATTTTGCGGTTTTCAAATTCCAGGTCCGTCGATAGTTCTTTGTATTGCTGGTTGTTCCCTTACATCACTTTAAAGTTCTCTAATATACTAGCACCAGCATTGAAGAATGTTTTTTCCTTCTCTAATATGAGTGTTCCATCCCTTGATTTTAAGCAGCATGTGGACATGCATGTCTTCTGTTATGTTAGTTCTCTTATTTGTTTATGCAAATTTCCTTTCTTCGTGGTACTCAAATCTTTTTATTGCTGTACATTTTTCGTTTAGCCATTCTTCTTTAGCTTGCCTGCATTTGGTCCTTATTTCATTGTGTAATTTTCTCTACTCCGTTCCGTACCTTGGCAGAGTTTTCTCTCTTCTTTCCATCATGTCGAGAATCTCATCAGTCATCCATTCAGGATTTTCAACAATCTCCTTTCAGATGATATCGTTTGCTGATGTCACTAAAGCGTCCTTTAGTGCATCCCATTTTGAGTTTCCATTATGTACTTCATATTTTTTCACATTGTCCATATATTTTTCTTTTTGGTTAGGGTCGCTCAGGAGTTTGTTGTATTGCAGTTTGGATACTGCATTAGGCTTCTTCAATTTCTGCAGTTTCACTCTTAGTCTACAGATAACAGGAATTGGAAAACCTTTACAATCGGCAAATTGGTACTTTTTTGCAGTAAATCATTGCATTCCTGAATCTTTTGTTGATGGTTATATAATCAATTTGGTTTTTACTTTTTCCTCCTGGATGCCTCCATGTCCATAACTGTCTTGGATGTTCTTGGAACCATGTGTTGGCTATTACTTGGTCATTGGCTGTGCACCATTGGAACCCTTTTTCTCCATATTCATTGTGGGTTCCTAGTCCAAATCTTCCTGCTATATCCCCTGCCTACTTTGACGTTTAAGTCTCCCATGATAATGATACACCAATGATCAATCTTTCCATATTATTAGTTTCCGTCTTTTGTGAGACAGAGGTTCTACTTTTGTGAACCATAACAAAACATCTTTCACACATAAAATGATGCTGACAGGAGCCAGTATTCTTCCAAATTTGACTTATATGCTCAAGCCTTGTGCAGATGTGATTCTATTGACATGGGGTTTAAAATGAACAATTGATTTACCCAGACTAAAAAGGTTAATGAAGGATGATAATGACAAAGAAACACACAGGTAATTTTAACAAGATAAAGAATTTATTCATAAATTTACACACTTGATGTAGTACCAGTATCTGGTTTCATTAAAATAAATCAGAAGTTTTAAGGTTCATAGTTTTAATGTATTATCATGAAGAGAAAATGTTCATACAACAGATTAAATGACACAAAATAATATTCAAAATGTTTAAGACAATGGTAAGAGAGTTTGTTGCTCACTAAAGGGGGGGGTATGGTTTGTATACATTCAAAAGTAGATGAAAAGAGAGAGTCTAAAATACATGGATTGTTGAGAGGAAATTCTTCAAAGTACTGCATGCTAGTTAGATGCCAATAACATAATTGGCAAGTAATTTTATACTGGTGAGTACTTCAATGCTGGTCATGAGGAACTGAAATGAAACATTTCACATGACTTCAGACGCTCTTCTCATTAATTTTTCTCCTCAAAAGGAAAGATAATACTCACTAATTTTTTCCTTCTTGGCTATATTTCTAATTTCTGTGAAGGCAAGGTTTTCATTGGTCAAAAAATTTCTGTGAAGGCAAGGTTTTCATTGGTCCAAAAAGAATCTCACATAGGCTAGAGAATTTCTTTCCTCTTTCTTCAGTCATCCAAATTTGAAGCAAGTGTGTGAAGAGAGTTATTATTTCACACTCACTACAGTTCCAAATATCATTTTGGCATGCTTTTTTTCAACACATTCTAAAATCAGAAGCATACTCCTAAAACTTTGATGGTTGTATTCCAATAGGTTTGATATTATCTTTCAGCTTATCTTTGCCTCTGAAGTATTCCTACATTTCACATGAATATCAGAAGTTTGCAATAAGTAAGAATCTTCAGCAGGCTTTCATCAAACATCCTAACAACATGACCAGTCCATCTTAATTGAAACTGCATCAAGAAGGACTCTATGCTTTTTATATCACATTTAACAAACAATTGCTTGTTTGAGACTGTCTTTCCATGTGAAACCAGATATTTCTCCAAGACCTCTTTTATGGAAAACATCTAGCTCTATAAGTTTTCTAAATGATGTTTATGATTTTGACTCATACAGAAACATTGGTATGATCACATCATGATAAACTGAAATTTTCAAACTCACTTATTCCAAAGCTTTAATCACAGATTTCCAAAGGCCTCACTGACCTTGGCAATTCTATATACTATTTCATCATCTAAAGAAATGTTAGTGTTGATTTTTGCTTTCTAAATATAGGAAACATTTCACATACTTTAAAAGGCATATTGTTCAAACATTTGACACAATAGTGCACTGCATTGTAGCCAGGGTGACTTACTCCTGACTGGTGAATGAGAGGAGTAATTTTTCAGGCCCCATTATGGCATCTATCATTTTTTTTGAAACTGTTTTATGGCCTTCTGCAATATTTTTTTTTTATTATTAATTATTTTTAAATTGATGTTACACTATTGATCATCAACTAGTAATATACATTGTGTATCTGCATAGCCAATACGGTGCATATTACAAAGGAACCCCTGATTTTTTTTTTTGTTTTTTACTTTTTTCTACCTAAGTTAGATTGTCAATCATCAACTATAATAATCAACAGGGCTGGTGCTTAGTACCCTGAACCTGTCAATGGCATGGGGGGGGGGCAACATGACTACTGGAGAGGGAGGAGAAGCAGAAGTGCTAATTTCTTCAGTGCTTACTTTTTTTTAAATTGTAATTTTCTTTCTGTACAATTCTTTTAAATCAATTAAAACAGTAATATATCACAGTAAAATCATTTTTTTAATTCCAAGATCAACAACTGAGGAGGATTTCTGATTTTTTTTTTACTAATAATACTAATCACGGCTAATAATTAAAATAATATTTCTATTCCCTATTTTTTACATTTCTAGAAAGCTAAAACAAAGAAAATGATTGCTTTCAGAAAAAAAAACAAAAAAAACAGTTTAAATATTTAAACACATGTGTTGTGTTGGAATCTTTGTAAAACTTTATCAGTGGTGATGCATCAGCGATTAATCATTTTGGAAATGTAAAAATTTGTGATTTAAACATTTTTTCAATTAAAATTTTGTCATGAAAATATTGGTGATTATTACAAAATGAATAATTTCTCATTTTATTTTTAAGTAAAAAAAAAGCTATTCATTATAAAATTAAATTGGATAATTCCTTGATTTTTGATAATTTAAAAAAAAAGTGCTATCTTTCCCCACCAATTTCCCTTTGAGGGTTTGTGGCCCCCAGGTTGGAAAACCTTGATATCAACATGTAGTAGAACCTCATATCAAAGTTTCAGGGGGTGGGGGTGAGACCCTAGAACTGGCCCTGACTGAATCCTAGGTAGTATTATTTCTCTCATTTGGATATGTATAGGTTTTGGCTGGTATATAATTCCTATTTTTTTGTTTCTTTTTTCACTGTGAGACCAAATGTAATTAGAAATCCCACCAGTTTAAAAAATTCAACCAAAAATCACCAAAGACATACATCAACATCAGATAAAATAGGAGTCATTACATATCCTTGCTTTTACACCATTTTAAACATGAAAAGAATTGAATGAACTATCATCTGACTTAATTGAAGCTTGCCATATTTTCATGAAAGCATATTATGACAGTAAGCAGCTGATCTCCAACCCTAATAAAAGATCTGCGTCGGCATTCATTTCCAAAAGAGCATAAATATTTTCAAAATGCTACCATCATCTAACCAGCTTCAGAGGAAGAATTTCATGGAAGTAAAATCTGAGGATTTTGAAGGTCAATCAGTTTAATCCTGATGATCAAACTGTTTGTGGCAGAATATAATTCTTTAAATAAACCAATTTATTCCTAAATGAAATACATGCAAAATTCTAAGTATAATTCTATTCTGGAATTATCCAGAATCTAGCAAATTCTAAAAGCTATCTTTGTTTAACTAATTACATAGCAAAATTCCTGACTATGCTCAGAGGAACACAACAAAGTCAAAGGAAAATAGAGTTAAATACAAAACTTTAGAGGAGTTCAAAGGATCCATGTTGTGATCAAACACACTAACTTTCCACCATTGTCAATGAATCCCTTCCATTTGTGGAGAACAGTAAGCGATACTACAACTATTATCACTTGCAACTTTAAACCAATAAATGCTATCAACACTTCTTGGGCAGTCCGCAAATGGAATTGCTGAAGCAGAAGTTTTGCTAAGCAACAAGAATTTATGGATATATAAAAAAAACTACAATAGCTGTGAAGATATAACAAAAGCCAAGGAATTCTAAACAAACATTTGCCTTTTGGTTGTTTTATTTCAATTTAGTCTTATTTCATTTCCTTGATCTTTCCTGTCAGAATGAGTTACAACTTTATTCACCTCTAAATGCTGAAAACTTAAACAGCTCAGTTGATATTAAAATTTTGTGCAGCATTTTTAGAATGCCGATTTGTTTTGTTTTCCTATATTCCCAGAAAGAAATCTGCTCAACAATAAAAATCCATCATTGAAGCAAGAATGGCCACAAATTCTCTCAGATTAGGAGAAAAGAGAAAAAAGAACATCATTTTCTACCAATTGAATCAGAATTTACAAAAAGAAAGAATGTGGAAAATACATTGATGCTTGCTGTCATAGAGTCAAGTATTTTGCAACATCCTTGGACATTGTCAACAGTCTGAATAATCAAGATAACAACAGAAACTAAACCACAGAATCAATAACTAATCATGAAAAAAAAATGTATGTGTGTGTAGAAAAGAAATGAAAAAAAATGGATAATGTCAAAATAAATCTGTGGTAGAATTTTATATATAAACAGGCCTGCACAACAAGGTATTTAAAAATGTAATCAGAAAAGTAAAGAAAACGCTTTTGCCATAGTCATTTGAATGAATAAGAATTTCTATTACATATCTTATTGTGTGTGGGGGGGGGAGGTATTCAATAAACCCTAGCTCTTCTCAGAGTTTTATGCAAGAGCAATTTTCCCAATGTCCCCTTAACTAGTAGCCTTTGGTTATCTTCACAAACTGAAAACTAACTATCTTTTATACCCTATCGATTAGATTGATTGTAATGTAACCAATCTACTTTCACCATGATTCTTCTTCTCTTTACCTAAGAGTTCGGGCACCTTTCTCAGTCAAATTCAGCAACCAGAAAAGTAGTAACCTGGTAGCCTCAGTATGAAGAGTCATAGCCTCTAGCCAGTTATATCAACAAAATGTCATGACAGCCATCTTTATTAAGGCATCAAAAGAAGGAAACAGAGACCCCATCCTAAACAGGAGACAAGAGATAAACCCCTCTACGCATGTTCAAATAATGGAGGAGGAATATGGACCAGGCATTAATAAACATGCTTTCTTTCTGTTTTCTAGTGAATTAGGTGAACAAATTAATAGGAATCGGTCTGTGTTCCATTATGAAAGTGATCAATATATTTGCTAGCATTTTCTGTTTTGTAATTGGCTAGGAGTGAGCCAAGACGCCCCCCGACTCCCAAGTTTGTACATATCAGTTGTACAGACTTGAGAGAGGGCCAAAAAATAGATCAGCCAAAATGTGATAACAACAGGCTGAGCAATCTTTGGTGTCTGTGTGTATAAAAGAGTGTGCAGCTTATATTTTATATCATAAAGAAACAATTTATACAAAGAATTAAATAGCAATGTTAATGTGATTAAAGGCAAAATCACTTTGCTAACAAGACTTAATGAGACATTAACTTACTATCAATTCCTTGAATAATAAGATCCTTATATTTGAGTTTTTGTCAGATGCCAAGTACTTTTGGCAATTTTAAATTGTCATCTTGTCTGCAATTTGTGTGTATATGTAAACACTAAGACAAAATATGTATAGAGTGAAAGATTTTTTTTTTTAAATTATGCTATTTATTGACAGTAAAAATATGTTTTGGAGTGTGAGATGCTAGAGTTCTTGTTGAAATCGATCAAGTGAGAATTTTGTTTGAATTTAAAAAAATTATAAATACACAAAATTTTTCTTGCTATGTGTATAGCATAATTTAAAAAAAAAAAAAAACATCTTTCAGTCTACACATATTTTGTCTTAGTGTTTATATTCATCGAAATAAATTTCCTGAAGATGATTTTTCAAGTTTTTTCAAAAGTACTTAATTTGCTTTCCATCATACATTGACCTCAAATATAAGGATCTTATTTTTTCAAGGAATAATGATATTAAGTTAAATGTCTCTTGGCATTTTATATATAGTGGTTATATATAATATATATATATTATATTTAATTCTTTGTATAAATTGTTTATATATGGATTTGGATTGAAAAAGTTTGTGAGCCTTTTATTTGTATTTTTTATGAAATAAGGACAAAATGTTTAATTTTTTTTAAATTTTGGGTTTATGTAAATTGCATGTATTGGATTATTAGGCATTGGAGGTAAATCAGTTGCGTGATGTTTTCGAAATTGCTAAACTGCAAATAGATGCATGTCCCCTTACACCCCAATAATGATGGAGGACATGTGGAAACTTAAATAATGGGCTCATAAAATATAAATATATATGGACAGTATGAGATTTGACATGTTTATATATATGGGTGATGGTATGTCTATACACATGCATTTGTATGTTAAATTTTTAAAGATTGAAGTGTACGAACTTTGTCTGTATGAATATATATATATGTATATATATATATATTTTTATATATATATATATATATATATAAATATATATATAAAAATATATAGATTTTGCCGATATATATATAAAATACATAAAATTTATATAGGCAAAAATAAAAAGACATGTTTTGTTGTTATATATATATTAAAAAAAATTTAAAAGATATATATATATAAAATACATTTTTTATATATAAAATACATAAAATATATATAAATATATTTATTCCATAAAAAATATATATATATATATATATTTTTTTCCATATATATTTATACCAATCTGTCTTGCATATAGCATGAAACAGATATATATATATATATATATATATATATATACTTTTATATATATATATATATAATAAAAAGGCTTAAACACTAATATTCCATGGTCATAATTTATATATATATATATATATAGCATTTACTAACATGTATATTTATAAATATTATGGATAATATATTTATTCATATATATATAATAATATATTTATTCATATATATAAATATATATGTTTATATATATAT
>CAHIKZ030003205.1:3097500-3137500 GCA_903632075.3 Acanthosepion pharaonis
TCATTTTCTTACTGACATAATGTAGCTTCCCACTGTCTTTTCTATAAATATTTTCATGGCAACTGCTCTGACAAGCCATTTTCAATGGGGCCTCGACAGCATGAAGGGTGCTTCTAGGTCGTCATCTCAGTCCCAAACTTTTATTATCAAAACAGATAAATGTAACCGCCTCTTCTACTCCAACAGCTTCTTCTCTCACACTTCCCAACAGTAAAACTCCCTTCCTCTTACTCGATTCCCTGATAACTATAATCTTCAAAAATTTAAATGTAATGTCAATCAACATCTTCTACTCCCATGATCCTTGTTCTTTTTATCCCCCACCCCAAACGAATACTCAGTCTTTTCCCTTACACTTTCTGTAGCCCCCTTGTATACTACTGGCACTCCAGCTTTGCTTGTGCTGAAATGTTTAAAGCAAAAAAAAAAAAAAAAAACAACAGAGTCTCAGCAGTACCTCCAAGCCTTCTTCAAGTGTCTGTTGTTTTTGGTAACCTTCTAAGAATTTCAAATTGAACCCTTTATTCAATCCAGAAGGGTAGATTGTGTTCATTCTATCCAGACTTGAGGATTTTTTAAAATTTGTTATTGTGATGTCATTTGTATTTTCCACTGAAACAGAGTTATATATAACTTTTTTTTGTACTGCTCAGCTAATTGATGATAGACACTAGAATCAAATCAATCTACACCACAGGATTGAAGAAAGGATTCTTTTCCAAATTCCTGGAGGATTAAACTTGATGAAGGCCAGAGACTATATCAGCTAATACCTTGAAACAATAACAACTGAAACGAGATTCCCAATAAACCAATGTATAATAATTCTTCATCTGAAAATTTCATACATTGGTTTGATATTTTTAAATTTGTTTGATAATGTCTATACATCTTAATTTGCATAAGAGTTATAAAGATTTCTTCATCTTTATTATGAAAAATGTAGGTGATGACAGGTCTTTCCAACACGATATTTGATAGTAATTTTTAATTTAATCCTTTAATACATCTTGCACATTGCTACAAATACAAAGATGATTCTGTAAACTAAAGTCAGAAATTATAAAACTGGCACTCTTTCCCTCTACTTTACAATTTTGTTATTTGACAAATCAAAACCTTAAAATAAATAAAAATCAACTTAGTAGCAAAATTGAAATGTGAAGATAAGAGCTATATATAAAAACAAAATGGAAAAGGGAGATAACTCTTTGCTTCAGTTACCTCTGCAGAAGAGTTATAAATAGCATTATTTTTTCTTTTATATTAAAAAAAAAATCTAATGTTTTAATTAATTTCTGGGGATCATTTTAATTTTAATGAAGCAATTATGAATGCCAAAAATTCTAACATCTCTTAAATGACTGTTTACTGTAACAATGTGTGAGTAAAGTGAGTTAATAGCAAACATTTACAATTTTTAAAAAAATTTAAATAGATAATTTCAGATGAGAAGAAAGTGTGATTGTTATATTAACAGATAATCAGTAAAATATTTAACATCAGATTTGACTGTTTCAAAAAATTAAGAGAATGAGTTTAGATTAGACTTATCTTAAGTTTCATTGATTTTTTTTTTTTTTAAGCATTTCACCCCTAGCAAGGCGGGAAGCCACTAGCACGCAAGGGGTTGCAGAGGATTTGGAGCAAGAGCAGATAGGAATGATAGAGGATGAGGAGAAGGATAGTGGATAGATCAAGGCAACTGGAGATGTCAATTGACATTACATTTGAATAGTTGGAGATTAAAGCTATCAGGGAAAAAGGAGCAGGGAAGTGAGTTCCACAGTCGAGAGGTGCAAGACACAAAGCTATTGGAGTAGAAGAGGCAGCTACATTTAACAATTTCAACAGTGAAAGGGTGAGAGCAGGATGCCAGCCTCATAGGACACTTGAATTCGCGAAGTCTTGGAACCAGCGAAAGCAGCTCATTGGAGCAATTATCATGAAACTATTTGTAAAAAAGACAGAGAGAGGCGACGACACATCTGTGAGAGAGTGGCTGCAGACGAGATGCCAGATCAGGGTCAATTACATTGCATATCTGTCTCTGAATCTTGTCAAGAACCCCGAGGCAAACAGAAGGGGCTCCAGACCATATATAGCAGCAATACTCCATGCAAGGGCAAATGATTCATTTGTAGATTTGAAGGATCGATTCCAAGGAGAAAAATTTCCTGACACAGCACAGGGAGCTAACTTTCCTTGCGGTGGACGAAGCAATTGACCAACGTATTTGTTCCATCTCAGTCAGTAGACAACGTGAGACCGAACAGCCGCAAAGAGGTGCTCTCGGGAAGTTGAGTGTCAGACATTCTAATGGGGGGTGGGGAGTGGGGGCAGGGATGGTTCTCTGTGGTGAGTAATAAAGAGCAGTTTTGTTTTGGTGACGTTAAAATTAACCAGCCAATTATGGCCCCAGTTCACAACCGATTGGAGGTCCTTTTCGAGACGAATGGCCAGGTTAGTTTTGTCAACAACACTAGATCTGTTTATGAGGCAGGAGTAAATTGTAGTGTCGTCCGCGTTGATGCCCACCTGGGAATCAATGGCATCAGGAATATCGTTGATGAAGATAAGGAACAGAGTAGGGCCTCGGATGGAGCCTTGGGGAACACCTGCATTCATGGGATAGGAGCTGGAGGAGAATTCATTGAGAATGACCTTCAATTAACAGTTTGACAGAAATGATTGTATTAAGTCAAACAATCAACTTGTAATACCATAACCCTGGAGCTTGCGAAGAGGGCCGGCATGCCAAGCCCTATCAAACACTTTGGAGATGTCTAGGGCTACGGCATGAGCTTCTCCATTATTCTGAAGAGCTTGCTAGACAATTTCAGTGATGACCATAAGCACGTCAACTGTAGATCGGGCAAAGCGGAAACCATATTGCTTGTCCGAGAGCAGATCATGGATGTAAGGTGGTTAACCACTTCGGCGTTGATTAAAGCTTTGAAGACTTTGCTGAAGAGGGGTAGGAGACTGATAGGATGATAATTAGAAGAGTCAGAGGGGTTGCCAGTTCTTAAAGACAGGAATAATTGATGAGGACCTCCAGAAGTCTGGAAAACAAGATTTCTTGAGGCAGTAGTTGTATAATTTGGAGAGGGCAAGTGCCAGTTCAGGCGCACATTTCTTCAAGACAATGGCTGGTATCCCATCTCCACCACTAGCCTGGTGGGGGTCTAAATTAGAGATAATGCCCAATACCAATGACAGGGTTATGTGTAACCCACTCAATAGGGCCTCAGTTTTAAGAGGGAAGTCGGGTATGGATACACCGGAAAAGTCAAGCGTTGAATTGAATGCAAATTTCCGAGCAAAGCATTCAGCCTTCTCAGCGGAGGAGGTCAGGACTTCAAACTTTGACCCAGGAGACCTCAGAAGCACATTCTTGAACAGGGAGTGTAAAGACAACATCCCAAGGGACATCGCGAAGGAAATCACGGAATGAGTCCCAGTCAGCACATTGATAGCAGAACAAGGTTCTAGAGGTAGGAGGTTCCTTGCAGGGGTGGAGTTGAAGGAGATGTTGACAGACACTACAGCGTGATCGAAGTTACCGAGAGGGCAGAGCTGCAAGGCGCTACAAGACTCAGGGATGGAGGCAAAACAGATCCTGAAGAGAGGCCTTACTGTCCTGGTTGTAGGCAAAACACATGGGGAAGTCAACTATCTGCGTGAGGGATTGAGAAACTGGAAAAGTAAGTGTTTGAATGCCTGCAAGGTCAGTAGTAGCATTCTTAAGCCACTTGGTATGATGGGCGTTAAAATCGCCAAACACTAATATGTGAGCAAACGGATGGAGAGAGAGAGAGAGCCTTGTCTATACTGTCAGAAATGCTATTGATTATTCCGCAGTCTTGATAGAATAGAGAGCGATAAAAGAAGAGATAGCTTACAGCATTGAGAAGAGATAGACGGAGACACATGTACGAATGGTCTGGAGAATCAAGAGACAACTCTCTAGCCAGTGGGAGATGGTCCTTGACGTAAACACCAAGGCCATGCATGTGGGTTTGAGAGCCTTTTCTAAGGGGATGGAGGTAGCCAGGGACTGAGAGATCAGAGGAGGGGATAGACAGGTCAAGGTTGGTCTCATACAGCGCCAGAATATCCAGTCAGTTTGCAGTGAGGAAGGATTCCACTCTGCAGAAATTGGTTCTAATGCCACAGATGTTGGAGAATGAAATGTTGAAGGGTTTGGGTGATTTTTGAAGGGCTGGTTTAGGTTTAATTTTTCAATCTTTGTAAGTCATCATGTGGAATTCTGGTTGGAAGATGAGAAGGCCTGAAGTAAAAGAAGCAAACGGTTATCGGCCGTGACGTGGGCAGAGAGAAGTTGGCAAAGCCTGCATCATAATGTGGCCTCAGGGACACCTTTCCATGTGCGACATGGCACTACAGAGAACCCAGTATTCTATAACTGTTGATCAGAGCAGCCACTCAAGATGCTATGCAAGAGTTAGGGCTCCTAACTACCAGTCAGAAACAGCAACCAGGAAACTGTCAACTGTGTACCCTCAAAATGAAGAGGTAATGCACAGTCTGCACACATCACGGGAGAAACACGGCAGCACTTGTACAGAGGCCAGAGAGAGGAAGAGAGTTCCGGGAACCCCTTCCTAAACAAGAAACAAGGTGTGAGCCTCTAAGCTTGTCCAAGGGAAGGGGGAAGAATACTGACTGGGTGGTAGGAAAGCCTACCTACTCCTATTACATAGGACATGAACAACAACAACAATATCAAAAAAGAACAGAGGGAGAGGTAGTTGACAAAGTGTCCAGGCTGACACTAGGAGACGCATATGTACTGGGGGGAATGGGAATGTTATTTTATTTGTAATTTACACTTTCACTACACTAAGTTTTAACATAGAATAGCACAATGGGACTTATACTAAAAGGAAGAAAGAAAATAATATGGTTATCCAGCTTTGTGGACATGTCATAAAAGCCGACACACTTATGGCAGCATGCATTCATGTTTGTCCGTTTTCATTCTCATGGTCACTAGCGAGAATTGAGGCGATCTTTCACCAAGCTGCTTCTTTCAATGAACACAGAGCTGGGGTAGGGGAAAGGTCCAACAGGCATTCCTTCCCCCCTCCCCCAACATGGGCTTGCTCTCAATAATATTAAAAAGAGTGGGGAGAAAGAGACGCAGTCAAAGACATTTTTGTTTTTTTGTTTTTTTTTTCAAATAGGAGTTTCCAAATAAATGAACATACAGGGTAAACCTTTTCACTTAAGAGAGGCGGGGGGGGATGTCTGAAAAAAATTCTCAACTTCACTACCTTCCCCAAAATCAATATTTTGATGATTGGTCTGTAAAATACTCATTTTAGCAAGTAGGTCAGTTTTCAGCACCTCCTTGTACATTTAGACTACATAATATTTTTTTTTTTTTTTTAATTTAAAAAATCTGTACTGCTAGTGTGGTTTTAAAAAATGTAAACAATTAATTCAAGGGCCTTTTTTTTTAGCAACTGATAGCAGAAGAATTACATTCAGTGATTTGGGAGAGAATCTGAAAGAAAATTGGGTGGAGGGGCTGTCAAGCAAAAAAAAAAAAACGGTGGGGGCTTGGTTTGTTTCAGAAAAGATGAAATAATAAAAAACACAAAGGGATAAGTGTTAGGGCGTCTGAACATTCTCAATGAACCAATTCTGAAGAATAAAGACAGACAATACTCCAATCTTTGCATCACTTGTCTTAGTTGTAATTTCCAATAAACTTTACAGGCAATGCACATTGCATTGAACAGTGTATGATTCCAGAGTAGGATATAAAAAGAAAACTATATATAGTCAACATAGTTTAAGAAAAATAGTTTAGAAAATAGCTTTCCTAAGGGAAAAAAGTTTAATTATCTTCTTTAAGTAGAAAATGCATTGTAGAACAAAAAAAATAACAGAGAGCAAAAAATATGGATGAAAATCTGCAGAAATGCTACAGATTTTCAAAATATGGATGATTATAATAGTTAAAAAAAAAAAAAAAAAAGAACAACTGAGTTGGGAAAGAAATATTTATACTCTCTTCAAGTTGATTGTTAACCACTTTATAATGTATTGGGTTGTACCATATAAAGTGATGAATTCATTGTAATATTTACATTTCACTGTCAGTCTAGATTACAGTAAATCACTTCCTATTTTATAATCAGTGTACCTCATTTGACAGGTGGAGCATTTATCATAAACATTATTTGTACTCTTGAAAAAGTTGTCTCTGGGCCAAACATGACTGTTCTTTTTGCATAGATAAGGTGCAGTGCATCTGAATCAAGCAGAAACTTCAATTTGGTATTTGGAGAAGAAACTTCTAACAAGTAAACAATAGAAAAGTGATTTTAAAATAATTACACTCCAGAACTGAAAATATTCAAAATAAGCCTCAAGAAACCTGACAACTATTCAAGACAAATTGTTTAAGATCAATCTGAGTTCCATTTTAACAGATGGAAAACTAGTAAATTACTTAACAGAAAATATGTCATTGTGAGATGTTGTTCCTTATATGCAACAATAACCACCAATTTTGAAGTGACGTAAAATGAATCATTCCAAATGAATTCATGTGGAATAACTGTCTACATTGTCTACTAATTAAAGGAGAATTTCCTAATTATGGTGTCTTAAATATTGGATTTCACTGGAGGAAAATATGAAAAGAAAAGATAAATGTCTAAAGTTGAAAATTGATTCTTTGTTAAATGGTTGTAAGAAAAAACACTTGTTGACATATAAAAATCACTCATTTGATTCAGCAGGTAATGTTTAAAGAAATAATAATAATTAATAAGTATTTAATGTTTCGAGTCACTGTAGGGTCAGTTTTAATGTGTGGTGCCACCACTTGGACATTAACTAAAACCTCTAAGCTTGATCAAACCTACACTGGGATGCTGAGAGCTATACTTAACATCTCTTGGAGACAACATTGAACTAAATCACAGCTTTACGGCCACATTCCTGATATTTCTAGAGTCTTACATGAATGCAGAAAGCATTTTGCAGGACACTGCTGCTGAAGAAGAACTAATCAGTGATCTTCTGCTCTGGACAACTATTGAAGAAGATGGATTGGTTATCCAGCAATCACCTACATTGACCAATTATGTTATCGATGCCGCCGAATCAATCGTGTGCCCACAACCACTCTATGCCGTCGCCTGAGTCTCTGTCCTCTTCCACCCATCCTGCTCCAGCGTTGTCTCCGATGGTTCAGGCACACAGCTCGACGCCCAGAGGGAGAGCTCATCCACGATGTACTTCTCCCTCCTTCTCTTCCTGGCTGGCGAAAATGTGTCGGTGGGCAGCTGAGGGCATGGGCTAGCACAATCAAGGATGACCTAGCAGTGCTATCGGGTCCACAAGTAGTTGGTCTTTGACGATGGAATCGCGATTGTCTCGCCATTTCGTGTGACGTGGCTCAGGATTGGCGAGCGTGGGCAGCGATGGTCCATGATGCTGTACTTGCTCCGGAGGAAGCCAGTTCAACCTGACCAGGGTGAAAACTGATACAAGTCAAGTAAGTCCAATTATGTTATGACACAGAATGCCACTCTAACGACCTTCCAACCTTGATGCAGGAACGTGATGGCTGGTGTGATAGACTCATGAATGTCCAAGATAGCTTGATCGAATAACAATTTAATGTTATTGAAATATATAGCTACAGTAGATAAAATCTGCAACGAAAAGTCTTAACACTCTAGTCTGTAACAGTTTCGTAAATATTAGCCTATAGATTAGACCGGGTTGAATGGTGTTTCTAGCCTTTAGGGAAATGGGGGCTACAGTGTCTTAAATATCATCAAGTAATAGTAAAATAACCATTTAGTAAGCGAACAATGGTAGTGGAATCGAATGCATGATAATTTGAAAGAATCCTAAACAAATATGTGGAAAGAGTATCAAAAGGAAAATGACATGGTTATAATAATAATAATAATAATAAAAAGAAATTAATAAAAGACAGAAATGGTTTGAGAAGGAAGTGCAGGGCAGAGCCAGCATGTGGGGGGGGGGATGAGGAAGCTAGTCACATGATTAGAAAAAGGAAATCAAACGAGAGCTTAAAATGGCACATACTAAGTCAGAAACAGTCTGTAGAAAATGGGCAGTTGAAATTTAGGGATTGGCACCAAATCTTTTTATTCCAAAAATCAAATGAAGCTGAATAGCTCTGTGAAATTTGTGGCAGACAATGCGAAATGACAGACCGCAAACTGACAGGCCATTTCAACATTGTCAGTAACAGACTGGCATTTGATTTTTAAACTCTTTTTCAAATTTTTTACCTATACAGATTAACTATTTAATTCTTTTAGAAAAGTGAACAAAGAATTGGCATGAATAAAAATCTTCTTCCAGAGGAATTTCTGATTGTAGTAATAGAGAAGCAGTCAAAACCTGAACCAAATCTATTTAGTCTCTCTTGAGATATATACACTGTACATATAATAATAATAATAAAACCAAGTTTATTTTCTGTCTTTTTCATATCTATACCTATAAAAATACTTTCTCATAAACATAGCAATTTACCTTCATCAACAATTATAACTTGTGCAATTCAATTCCTTTATTAAGAGATGAACTTGCAAAAAGATTTTTAGTGTTGTGCTAAGTGAAACATACTGTTTCTTTGTTCATTTTTTAAAATTCTTTTACGTTTTTTATTAAATAAAAAGTCAGTATGGGACAATAGTTAACAAATGAGCCCTGTTGGATCTAATACTGTATAGAATGATTGCAAAATACTTTCCTCTCCCCAATTTATAGACAGAAGCACCTAAATGCATGCTGGGATTTCTTCCCAGCATGCATTTGTGTGCTGCTGCCTATAAATTGGGAAAGGGAAAGTATTTTGCAATCATTTCATACCGTATTAGAACCAACAAGCTCTATAAACCATTGCAACTGTAATGGTTTCAATCCTGATAAGGTGCCACAAATTTTTGGCCTTGTGTCAAACTAAGCTAAGTAAAAAGAGATTAGACACAGATAAGATAGTTTTGCAGTCCATTCCTACTGTAGTGAGTTATAGCCTCACATTTATGGTCTTGTGCCAGATAGTTTTTGAAGTTTGCTTTTACATTGTATATTTTCAAGATGTAGAATAGTTTCAGTCTAGATAAGTCAGGAATTTGAATGCTGATTTTAAAGGCATACATTCGCCCCCACTCCCCCACACTGAAACTTGGCACAACACAATATTTCCTTCCATATAACCTTATGTGTTAATCAGCAATTAACAATATGTATTGAGAAAATTAATTGGTACTTACCATGAGAATGCGCCTATAACTGTCTCTGTCAATACCCCACAATTTTACATCATTTTTAGCCTGAAATAAAAAAAAAATACTTAAATAAAGCAATGTCAAGAAAAAGACATGACAAAAATATTTTTCCATTTATTAATTTACAAAATATTAGAAAGTCTCAATCAGGTGAGAGAGTTTTTCCTTCTTTTTTGTTATCAGCCAATCTGGTATTACCTGTCACTTGTTGGGTAGAAGATGGATACTGACAATTAATACATTTACCTTGACCTTTGAAATACCACAAAGAATAAAACAGTCATCCCACCAAAATGACTTCATGAAGCAAAAAGGAATAAAAATTGAAATCATTTCCCTGAATTTTGAGATATTGTTATTCCAAAAGTTTTTCAAGACTATTGACCTGATTGGCGCTACCATAATATTTTACCCAACCTATTTGGTGACAAAGCAAAAGTGGAAGTCAACAAAGGAGACAAAATTTCTAAGGAATATATAATGTAATTCCATATTTGAAGTTTGGCCCTAAGATGTTTGAGCCAATTCATACATTGACCACCATTTCTTTCCCCTATGGATTGAGAAAGGTCTGAAAATAGATTGACAGAAATGCTGTGCTAACAGCAAAAGTAACAGAGAAGATTGAAATCAAAGAATACTTGAAAAGAAATTAAAGTATTTTGCTTCTATGAGAGAATACCCTAATAATGTTGACCAAAGCAATAAGTGTTTGTCAGAATGATTTTCTTAAAAGAAAAAGATTATTTTTAAAACATTTCTATTTGTTAAAGTAGGATCTCCAAACTATGGCTGACACACGCCAAGGTTTTTTTTAAGCCAACCAAGCAACTGAGAATATTCAAATGAAAATCATGTTATTCTTAGTTTACAGCCGATTAACTTTAGTCAAATAATTTGTTAGTTTTTGGCATTTTGACTGTTTGCATACACCTATTTCATCAATAGAATAATTGTTTCTGTATAATTGTCATCACTTTTTTTGGTTTCAATCATTCTGATTAAAAAAATCTAAATAAAACATTCTTTTAAATTTTATTCATTCATTAATAAAACAGTTTGATTGTTTTGTCTTCTGTCTAGCCAGCAAAATTGTGTGAAATCTACAATGTAATGATCAAACTGAAAGTTTAGAGACAGAAAACTTAAAGAGCCATTGAAGAAATTTGGCTCCAAAGTTAAAATTAATGAAACAAAGATTGAAATATGTCTCCTTTTCTAACACCTATTCAACCAAATTTTCATATTTTAGCTTCTTTTAATGAAAACCAAAATTTCATTTATAATAATAAACATGATTTAATTATTATTAATGAAAATTTTATTTTATTTTCTGTTAATGAAAAATGTTATGAAAATTTTATTAATATATGCAAACGATAATTCTAATAAACATTTGCTATCATTTTAGAATTTTGAAAAAATGAAATAACATTGATACTCAAAGATACACAGAGTTGAAAGCTGTCATATTGTTGAAAGAGGAAGAGATTGGTTTGAAATAAGCTCAATGCTTGCAATGCCAAAAGCGCCCTCGACACTTGCAATGCCAAAAGCACCCTCGACGCTGATGTCTGCGGAAAATAAATCAATAGAAAATAATACAAAACATCAAAAGAGAAAAAAAGATCCTGTGAAAAAATTATTTCTCATCTTAAAATGAGTGTATATTCACACGTTTTTTACATGACATATTCTATGTATTTTCTGGCTTAAAAGACAACCTTTTTTCCCTAAAAACTACTCTGAAATATACGTGTGTGTCTTCCAAGACGAATGTAAGGCAATGCCCAAGATTAACAGCTTAGACAGTCACATAAATGACTTGACTGATATGGACGTGGATTTGTATGTCGAGTCATTACACTAAAGTGTTAGCTACCTAATTCAGCCTTTTATACGATGTAACCTCAATACTTAGCTGTTACAAGTATTTTCAAAATTATAAATCTTCCTGGAGCCGAGCCACAAGTTTAAACATTCTCTGTTTACTAACAGTGGCAGGAGATTTTCTGCTCTTGATTAATATGTCATTGCCATAAAAACAAAATCAGACGAGTGATTAATGTAAACCAGTATGTGAGGGACGAATGGTGAATGTGGTGTTGTATGATAATGACGTTTTTTTTTGGGGGGGGGATACCCTTAGAAATTTCTTTCCACTATTAGGGTGCATCTTTCAAGCCACAGCGTCTTGTAAATATATTCACTTTAAATACAAGAGGAGTCATAAAAATGACTTCAAAGAGCTTAAAGCTTTTTTTCTTATTACCAAGAGGTTGTTGCTAGACATGGAAATTAATCCTTGTGACATGTTTTTTTTTTCAATTTCATTCAAATTGGGTTTTTATGTACATTTGTATGTAAGCATGTATATTTTAATCAGAGAGCAAACCTAAACATATTTCTACAAAATAAAAAAAAAACTTTATAAAATAATTATCTTTATGAGCAGGTGTAAATTAAATGCCAAGTACATACAAGTCATTCACACATTACATAAACATTACGTATATGCAAAATCACATGTAAGCAGTGTGTGATGGACAGAAAGTTAGCTCTTCTTTCATAACATGAATTAGGCTACGTAAATATTTGACCTTGTGTTACCTGGACAAGAAAAACAGTCTCATTACAAAAAAAAGTTCATTTGAAAAGAAAAAAATCCTTGCAAGAAATCTCCCGACTCTTTCAAAATCCAAGGATGGAGTGATAATCACAAGCTACAAATAGTCAAGAAAAAGAGACAATGAAAAAAAATAATCAGGTAACTTAATTACATAACACCTTCAAAACTACTATTAAGTTTGTATAAGACTCAACAAGTACCAATTTTGATGTCTCCAAAAGACAAGAATTCTAAGAAAATCACAGATTAGATGCTTTTTGACCCGATTTTCAATAAATGAATACAGATGAACCAGTAAACAATAATTGTATACAGAGGCAAAAATTAGATACAAAATTTCTCCCTACAAAATTCCCAAGTAAGTACACTTTTGAAACAAATTATGTGCACTCCTAAATAATCAAATCATTGATGTGTCTATAAACAGCATTTCAAAAAATCTAAAAGATACATTTTTAAAAATTAGACAAACTTCTATTCTGAATACTTTACAAAGAATATATTTCCAAGCTGTGGAAAAGTCATGAAAATTACTCATTTTATGTATTTATTTTTTTAAAGATTAAAAACAATGACAGTGTAAAATAAAAATTTTGGGGAAGAAAAAATCAAATCAAAAATGATTTAATCTATTCTAGAAATAACCAGAACCTTATCACAAAACAGACAAACAGAATTTAGCTTGACTCCAGCTTCAGATAACGTGTTGAACTAAAAATATATTTGATGCTTGTTGACAGGAGACCCATTCCCCAGAGAGCAGTTTGCCATTAGACTAAAAGGGGCTAAGGGTTAGAGATCTGCAACTGACTTAGAGAATCTAGCTATTTTTTTTTTTGATGTTTGTCTTGGCTGTTGCACTTGAAAGTCAGCTGCAGAGCTAGATAGAATTTTTCACTCTAAAAATTGTCCCTGTCCCTTATTTAGGGAACAATTGAAACACATCCAGATTCAGAAGTGATAATACAAAAAAAAGAGAGTGGTTAAGATCATGGTAGGAGGAGGTGCGGCCTATTAAAAAAAAGTCATCAAGGGAATTCAATTGGGAGTTGGGGTAGAGGGAGTGGAAGTCATTCCAAAAATCACAACACTTAAGCACACCTTTTTATTTTAAATTAAGTTTTCTAATGACATTCTTTGACAATTTGGTGCAACTTAATCATTGAATTAATTATAAACTTTACAAGGAGAATTTTGAAGGGGAACGTAACAGTTTCAAAAGCCATTAGAACCTAGAAAAAAATTCTAACAGTTATCTTGTCTCACCTACCATACACGTGAAATAAAAATTAAAACACATACACCCACAGGCTAGAGATGCTGTGAGGAAGAATTATGACTTTGCCAATAAATTCAATGAAATTCTTCTCTCCTATTTATTTAAATTAATCCATTATATTAAATGTAAACAGGAAAGAAAGAGAAATTCTATAGCAATTTTGAATCGGATGCTATGTACTTTTAATAGAGACAGTAGTAATAATTTGAGTTCATAAAAAGAAAAAAACAAAATTTATAAAAATGTACGAATGAAACACTGACTCTTGATAATATTGCAAATTACTATTCATCCAAAATAGGTGAAGTGTTTATTCAGTAAGGAACAGAGTAAATAAAATAACAGAAATTATAAAACAGAGCAATTTCCCTGATTATATTTGGAAGGAAAAAAATAATAATAATTGCATTCTCTTTCAGCTGAAGGTAATTTCCTAAAAATAAAGTCTAGCTACTTATATAAAATCTTTTGTAAATCTCCAAGATATGAAGAGAATATCATGTAAATCTATGCAGACCAGCAGAAAATGAATTATAAATGCAAAATGTGCTTTTGGTATAGAAATGTGTTTACAAACAACAAGTATTTCTGGTTGGGAAGAATTTCAAAACACTGAAGTAAAGAATGTATCTTTGTCGATTACAGATAATCATGTACAGAATATAGAAAAAAAAAAATTCTGCTTGAATTGGGAATTAAAATGACAAATCATTTTCAATCTCACCAGAGTTTTAAAAAAAAATCATTTTTCCCTCCACATCATTTGCAGCAATAGAATACATTTTATAATATAAATATCTATAACGTATTGATGTTGATGGCATGTGCACATCCCTGTTTGCCAGACTGGTTTATAGAAAACTTTAAAACGAAATGTATGCATTGTAATTTCATATTTGTGTACCCGTGTCATCAAAATTGATGGCAAGAAGGAAATTTATTATAAGTAATATGTATTACATTCTAAGTAATTTTTGTTTAATGTGGTTCATTGTTATTTTCCACACTACCCCTCAATTGTTACACCCAAAAAAACGTAAATATATATATATATATATATATATATATATATATATATATACACACACACACATACATACAGATGTTTAGTTTGAGCACAAGGCTAAAAGTATTAAGCATTTAGCAATTCAGCAGTAACGATTCGATAAACAAGATCCCTACATCAGAGAAAAATCAAACATGTAGTACCAAATATAGCAATGTCATAGTTATTTGCATGTGTCTACATATAAAACATAAAACACATGGATTAACTGATTCTACAAAAATGGTTGTCACAAGCCAATATAATTAATTCCAATTATTTAAGAAAAACAAAAAACAGTTTGAATTTCTGAGATGACGAGTTATCATTACTGATGACAATGAACTCACAATTATAATAGCCAAGTAGATTAAAGTATTGGTTCATTAATTTTATGATATAGTAATTGTAAGCTTAATCTCTAGTAGAGGTAGTACTGAGCAAAAACAGGGCAAAGGAATAACTGAGCAGTACTAAATAAGAAGACAACCAGATATAACTAGACATGGACAGCAGAATAAAAAGAAAATACTCCTGTAGATAAAAATGGAGTTCAATTGAAAATTCCCTGAAGTTTACTCAAATCGCCAGACACCTGAAGAAGGTCAAAGAGTACAGTGACTGAAATATTGTGATGATGATAGCAATGAAGATGAATTCAATAGTCCAAAAGTAAATTCAGGGATTTTCTATTTTCCAATCCATCTATAATTATGAGATGGATTGAAAAACAGAGAACCCCTAAATTTACATTATTAGATTCTAATAAGTCAACAATAAAGAGCAGGTGTAATGACTATATCACATTGAAACACATTTTCTCATATGCTCACCAAAGTTAAGCTTGGTCAGAACTTAGATGGGTAGTCACTTGCTTTAAGCTTGGATATGCATCTTGGAATTGGATATCTGAAAGCAGAACTCCAATACCAATTGGGTTCCTTATATTCACTTATATGCAAATTTGGAATTCATTGACCAAGCAGTCAGTGTTACTAGAGTTAGGGTTTTTTTGGGTTTTTTTTTTCTCTCCCCACTTTCTGGCTGTCAACTTGAGATCAAAGTGTAGTATCTGTCCTTGGGCAAATAAACTGTATTTTATCCCTCAATTGTGTGTGTGTCTGCAGACAACATACAACTGAAAATATTATAGAGGTGCCCAGTCCCTCCTCATTGCACTAAGGAGAGAGGGGATTGATAGTAATACTGGTACCAGTGAAACCAACTGTTATGGGGGCTGGACTATTTCGGGACCTAGCTCAGGTGTATGTGCTCGGGCTCCCCACATTAAATTCTCTTGTATCACATCCTGCTAGTGTGGAGCAGCAAGAAAATACTAAGGGTACTATCTGTTCTCCTCATTTCTAGTGGTAATGGTAATATTAGCTGTTACCTTATAAGAAAACATTCAGCATTTATTGATCAAGCAACCAGTGATATTAGCCTGGCAGCAATTTAAGCTTTGTCTAGATAAACAACTCTCATTATCCAGCCATGTAGAACATCATAATTAAATGTGATCCAGAATTTTTCTCGAATCAGGTTTTAATCAACTGGAACATTTTTAATGTATCAGAGTAATATGTACAGCAAGTCGGTTTATGCAGCGGCGGCACTCACTGCAAATTTTACATTGTGACTCAAAGTCTCCAGATTATTTTTTAAATGTACAAAAAGAAAAGAGGAATCGTTCATTTCTTTCCCATTAATTTTTTTTTTTAACATTACTTTTTAATCACAAAGTCCTTTTCATCAACAACAAGGTCTTTAATAAATTTAATGACTAATTCTTCATTAGTCTCACTGGCAACGCTTAAGATTCTGCTTACTGACATCATTCAAACCAATAATCGGTTGTATGCAATTAACATTTAACAAAATATACCCAACATAAGAACAGGAAACAACTATTAAAGTAACAAAAAATACCAATGTGAAAAGTCATAGAAGAGAATTTGGTAAATCCTAATGAATGAAAGCCACAGTTTGAATCTTTCTATTTTCCTTGTCTATCAAAATTAATTAACCTTTTGCCCTCTGCCTTATTAATATTATTTCCCTTTCTACTGCATTCTTTTTGAAGGCCTCACAACTGCAATATCCTTATTGTTAATTTCACTCAAAGTTGGTTTCTGCTTAAGTCAGAATTAAAAACAAAATCTTTTAACAATATTTAAAGTCATGCACATCCCAGAAAATCATAGCTTAAGCAATTCAGCTACTAGAGCAGAAGAGCCAACATCACTTTCTCTATTTTCATGACTTTTTATTGTTTATTTACTATTTTATAGGAGTAGTAGATATAGAATTTATTTTAAATGAATGAAGGAATTTTACCAAAATTGTTTTATTTTTTATTCTTAATCTTCCTCATCTTCTTGCTGCTTTAATAACAGCATTCAAAGTTAAATATTCTCAAATCATACATAATTATCATGAAATAAGATTAAAGTAGCAGCCTCTGATGAGGCTTACATTTTCATCTCGTATCTCACAAGCTCTTCACATTTCAGAATTCAAATACAATTAAAACAATGAGGTAAGAAGCAATATAAGATGAAAAATTGGAAAAAGTTCATAAAAAAAAACAAAAAAAAAAAAACAAAGAAGCAAATTAGCCATAAATAATGTAAATACTTCACTACAGAACCCAAATAACCCAAGATTAATTGACAGAAAAAAGCAAATACTAAATAAAAATTTAAAGTAGAGATGATAATAATAAAACTTTTGATCTAATTAGTCATAGGCTTCGATGGTCAGATTGGTCATGGTGACATCCATGAAAGATGAATTCCAAGGAGATAAGTTATGATTTTTTGTAAATCTATATGCATGCCCATATAAAAAAATAGAGATAGCCAGACTGCTTAATGTTATGAAAGTTGAAATTAAAATTAAGCTTTATTGGCATTTTTTTTTTAAAATAAGATAATTATCAACAATTCCTAACATTGTAACCATGATTGATTTTAAATTTCATTTGCAAATTAACTTTTAATTGCTCCTTAAAATAATGGCAGATTAAAATCATTTATTTCTCGTAATTAACATTAAACCAAAAATCTGTATTCGTTCATAGATAATCCAATAAAATATATTATTTAGGTTCACAGTGGCAAACAGTTTTCATTCCCTTTGATTGATAAGGAGCAAGTTCCATTCGGATAAGTTCTATCCCAAAACTATTACTTTGTGAAACAAACTCCCATGAGAATGCTTCCTTGAAAGCTGCTATCTTGGTAAATTTAAGTCTAGGGTTAACCAATATCTATCCCACCTGTCCTCATAATATGCATTTCTTTCTTACTTTTTCCCACTCCCATACAACAATCTCACTCAGTAACACTACCTTGAGTGACCCTTGAGTCTTGTATGGGATGAACTAATATAAAAGAAAGAAAACTGATTTATCATAGACAGGAACATAAATAGTTGAGTATTCCAAATTTTCTAAGAAAAATATCCTCTATTCTATAATAGCCTGAGACAAAATGACAAAATATGTTTGTATTAATTATAAATAAATATCTGTATTACATATTAATACTTGAATAACTGGCCAACAGCAATTAACCTAATATTAGCAAAGAGTTCCTGTTTCATCATTCTAATACTATTTAAATCCTTCATCTTGAACTCAAAGCAAACAAAAGACACTCACAGGTCAGCCAGATCAACTTGAGAGGAAATCAAAGTAGACAATAATAATAATAGCTACATAATAGGATTTAAGCCTTCCCAGAAGGCATTTACTTGAAGAATGGATGATTCCATTTCCTATGGAGAAGGAGGTAAGGAGACCTTTGATCTGAGCAAGCTTCTGTCACTGCAAGTGGACAGCAATGATCAACAGATTCTGCTGGCAGACAAATAAGGAATTGATTATAACTTCAGGTTAAAAGCAGACAGTGTTAGTCCATCAACAACACAGTCTTTAATAGATTTAATGACTAATTCTTCATTAATCTCGCTGACAACACTTAAGATTCTGCTTACTGACATCATTCAAACCAATAATCGGTTGTATGCAATTAACATTTAACAAAATATACCCAACATAAGATTTCAAGAACATGACGAAACAACTATTAAAGTAACAAAAAAAAAAAAAACTAATGCAAAAGGTCATACAAAAGAGAATTTGGTAAATCCTAATGAATGAAAGCTGGAAGCCACTATTTGAATCTTTCTACTTTCCTTGTCTATCAAAATTAATTAACCTTTAGTACTCTGTATTAATATTACTTTCCTTTCCATTGCATTTTTTTTCAAAGCCTCTCAATTGCAATATCCTTATTGTTAATTTCACTCAAAGTTGTTTTTTGTTGCTATAGTAGGATATGACAACACAACTATGAAACTCAAACACACTATTCTTCAGGGATCAGAGTCACCTTCAGTGGCAGTATAAACTTTTTGTACAGCAAATGAATTCACATATAGAGTGATAAACGTTAAAGTTACACAAGATAAAAATGCTATGCGCTCTGTTAAGTTGGCTTTCTTCAGTTGCAGCTTCATTTTTCTCTAATGCTGAGTCCAATGCATGAATATGCAAGTTAATAAATTAAAAACGTCTGCTGTTTTTTTTTGTTTTTGTTACAACAGATTAAAGCTTTAACATTTTATTGCAATTCTACAAGTGACCAAAAACACTTCTTCCAATAAAGATAAATATCTGGCTGTGAAACAATGTGAATATTAACCAAACTGATGTTTGTATCTGCAGGATATAATTTTCAGTTGACTGATAGACTTAATTAAATTAATATCTCAAGTAGATAGATTTCAAATTTGTATGATTACAAGTGTCCATGCCTTCAGGAAATGCACACTTATAAATAAGTTCACAGTAAGTTTTAGTTGCTTAGAGGACAAATTTATACAAATGATACAAAGATAATAAGCTTTAAATGAACTTACACTTTTCACCTACCAGGATTTCTGTTGAGATCAGAGTATCAAACCTTTCATTTTTTTTTTTTTAAAACACAGAAGCACAAGAAACTTTACCAAAATAAAACCTAATTATTTGGGAAAAAAAACAAAAAAATACCAAATATCTAGTTAACTTGTCTAGCAACACTGATTCAATATTACTTCTTGTAAAATTAATTTTTGAATCAATATGGCTAATAGTTGCAGAATCTTAGCGACAATGGCTTGTTTCTTTATTAAGATCAAAGCAACAAATGTAGGTGGTGATAGACCAAGCAGCTTAAGAACTTAATATCAACCAAGAATTTTCTTTATGACAAATCTTAAATTTTAAATTTTTTGATTGAAGCAATGGAACAACTAAAATTAGGTTATTCAACTCACATAGATAAATTGATTGAAAAATATAATTTCAATTTTTTTTTTTTTTTTCCAAAATCATTTCACCCCAAGCAAAACAATAGAATCACAATGATGCAAGGGATTTTATTGAGTGTGAGAGAATATAAGGAAAAAAAAATAAAAACAGGAATTAAGCCAGAAGATAATGATTGCATTTAAATTTTTGAAGATCAAAGTTGATGAGAAAGCAAGAACCAAGAAGAGAGTTCCACAATAGACTCTATTTTGTATTTTAGACAGACATTTCAAAAAATTTTAACCAATGACTTCTTTCTAATTTTGAAAAAAATACTTATATTATTTTAGACATGTTTAATGCAAAATTCTGAACTGTTTTCAGTTGACAGTTAAGTTTACTTGAAAGTATTTAGTTTCTAAATGTTTAAAGCGATACTAATATTTTGTCTTAGATGAATGAGATCTTCCCTTGCAAAAAAAAAAAAAAAAATTTTTAATCCTAAGAATATTTTATTTTCTACAATTTTAAAGACTGTTTGAAATTTGAACACCTGTAAAAAGAATAAAATCTCATACTGAAATGTTTTATGTTAACTGGAATGTTCCAAAGAGTAGTTACTTATCTAGTGTTGTTTTCCAAATTGACAGAGAAGCAAGGAGCTGGAAGAGAGTTCCACGAGTAAAATGTGTAAGAGAAGAAACTGTTTGCATAGGACTTATAGTTATATCCAGCTATTTCAACTGTAAAATGATGAGACTTTGCACTAATCTTGTAGTGTGCTTAAATTCTTAAAGTCTAGGTTCCATGTAGCTACATTTATAAATGACTTTTATATGCTAAGTGATAATAGACAAACAATGAAAAAAGAAATCAGTTTCCTCCGAGTGACTTTTGTTTGTCTTACATTTTTTTTTTTTTTTTACTTATCAAAAATTGCCTTAAAACAGAGGATGGTACCAGTAGACATAAAGGCAGTGATATAAAACAATGAACCTTGAGACATTTCCAAGCCTTGATAGCCAAATAGTTATTCAAAGTTGATTGGATAGCCATGAAGACAAAAGGACTTATTTTTATCTAGATATTTATTAAAATTCTATTTATAAATAAATTCCTATTTCATGTACAATTCTATTCCACCCCCACCTCCATTTTGGGATATAAAAAGCATAAATACATTTTTGCATATAATTCAATCCAAATTTTTACTATGCATGGAAAGAGTGAAATGATCATTTTCAGTTTGCATAATACATTATCTTACAATTAAGACAAACTTAAAAGACATTGTCAAGCCTCAACTGGGATATCTTTGGTCACTCCAGAATGTACAAAATAGAAAGTGTGTGCTATGAAAAAGTACGCATCCACCCACTGGTTATGTAGAGTTGATTATTCAGAAGAAATGAATTAAGATTGTTAGTCATTTTAGTCAAGACAATTTTTCTCCCCAAAGAAGAATCAGCAATATTATTGGTCCTGATCTGGTGACTCAACTTCACTCACTTTCCCACTGCCGTAAGGTTGCCCTACCTATGACTTTTCTATAAATACTTTCATAGCAATTGTTCAGATAAGCTCTTTACTATGGTACATAGACATTTTTTTTTTAATTTAAGCATAGTACTAGACTGGTGGCAAGATCTCATCAATTTACAGTTGAGCTGACTAGATGTAACTGTAAATTCTATGCTAACAATTTCTTTTCTTGCTCTTCTCGCTTGTGAAACTCCCTTCCAGCTCCATATTTTCCAACCAACTTTTTAATCTTTAAAAATTTAAATGCAATGTCAACCACTATCTACTGTCCTCCTAATTATTCTTTACTCTTCCTAATAATTATATAAGTTTTTGTTCATAATTCTTCCACACCCTGTAACCCCTTGTGTCTTAGTAGCTTTACTACCTGGCATGGAGTGATACCAATTTAAAAAAAAAAAGAAAAGAAAAGCTTCTGTGTACATAAATTATTCATTTTTGAATGAAGCCATTTTAGTACAAGACTGCTACTCATGTCATAATTAAATCCCCAACAATATTCATACACAGTACATTCATAAGACAAAATTTCTCACATGTTATATTCATAAATATAAAACAGATTCCAATAAACAAATTCATTATAATAAAAATTGAGAGACTAACAAAAATTGTCATTTTGTAAATTATCTCCTGTTATCAAAGTAACAAATGAAAACCACTTCTTCCATAAAATAAATAACAAATTGCAGTCAGAGGTTTTGAATTACAAAGAGTTTTGGAAACACAACAGATGGTCTTAATTGAGAACATTTTCAAAACAAAGTGCATTATCCATGCCAATAAATTTACAAAATGTTGAAATCATTATTTTTCTCTTCATCAGAGTCAAAAATTAATGATTGCTGTATTGAGTGATGTAACAAACATTTAAATTTTTTACTCTTGAAAAGAAAAAGAAAAATTCTTGCTTGTTAATGGTTATCTGCAAAAGTGTCCCCATATTGTGACCTGTAGAGCTCAAGTCATGATACAAATCATTGCTTTTGGCATCAACAAAGTTAACTTTGCCTTGTTAATTAAATGATAGCCAACAGATTTATGTGAATAAAAATTTTAAACAAACAGAGTAAGGGAATAGAGATTTGAAAATCACAGACCCCTTTTTTTTTTATGATCTTCATTAAATGAATCCATCATTATTAGGAAAGAAAGAAAGAAAGTTAAACATTAACACCAACACTTTAATGAAATGATTACCAGTGTGTGGTGGATGTCCCACCGGTGGAGCATGGTAATATTTTGTTGGGCTTACTATACCAACAGAATTGGAGAGGGGGGGGGGGTTTCAAGAATAAGTTATTAAAAGTGAATTGTTTTCTAGTGAGCTCAAATTTCATTTTGCATTATTATTTCATGATTAAAATGATCAAAGTATATTACACACTAGAATTTTAGAAATACCAAAGTGGGACATTGCCCAAAATCAATTGGGAACCACTGCTTTAATGTAAAGACAATAATCCTCTTTTTGTAAATCTCCAAAATTCACAAGTTATACAAGAAGTCTTTCTTTACAAGGAAAACATGAGTGAAGAATTTAACACTGAAAAAGTATTTGAATTAGAAAATTATTAACAATATTAAGTCAAACTAATTCATAATAAAAATCTGTCCCATAATTGGTGGTACATTTTCAAAAACATTTCATACACCAAAATGTAACAACTATTATGGGATGACATTAGGTAGTATTTTGATTTTTTTTAATTTGTTTTAGTCTTTTTTTGTTCTAGTCAATCAGTTATATTTAATGACTAATAAATTGGTTAACAATGTGACTAACAAGTAAAAGATAAATAAATTAGATAAAAACTAACAAAACTTGTATGCAATATTGAAAAGAGACTCATTAAAGTGTCTCTAAACAAAATATTGGTACTACTAGGTAAATAGTAAACAAAATGGTGTGTAGAAGAAAAGCATGACAGAATGACTAAAGTTTGCTTGATGATAAAAAGTTTCTGCAGATCAATAATTGCATTTTAATGATTAAAGAATAGCTAGCTGAAAATGTTATGATAATAAAATAAAAAAAATTTAAAATTAAGAGTCAAAAACTGATCCAAATGACCAAAGAAAATCTGAAGACAAAATTATTATAAAATAGTCTGTCTATATTTCTGAGATGAGGTATGATGTACAGTATTTACATTAGTCGGACTACTGTCCTCATCTTTGTCGCCATATTTGTCACAACGTTTCGGCCGTTGTACGCTCTGGCATTTCGAACTGAACCCTTTATTTCGATCACTGGGGTAGACTGTTCTCGTTCCACGTGCCATGTTTGATGGATGTCAGTTATCAGTTATCTCCTGCTAATTTTCCCTCTGAAAGTTCTCCACTGCCTTAACCAGGTATTGAACTCACTCTTTGGGTCTGTCATTAGATCTAACCAACATCTTTATCCACTGTGCCATGTTCAGTTCAAAATTCCAACCACCTTCAAAGCTCTCGGTAATGAGATTTGTCAGAAGTTAAAAAAGGCTTAGACATTTACTCTGACTGTTGCTAGAATTATGTTAAGAATTTAGGGACAGGGAAGCTGGTGCAACGAATAAACATGTTAACGAATAAACAAAGGAGAATTGTAATATAATGATGCATTGAGGCGTGTTTGTTTTTTTAAGGTATTTCTTATTGAAATTCTTAATATGAAAATAATGTCATATGTAAATGCAAATAACATGAAGATAGGTAATTATCAAATTTTTTGCAGGTAGCGATATATTATGCAATTGCAAATGTGAAGATTTCCATTCATGTGCAATTAAGAAGTGCATGACATATTACAAGCACAAAATGCAAGTCATTAAAATTACTTATGATGCATAGAAATCGATATTTGTGCAATATTCCAGAATGGATTGACGTAAAACTGAAATGTTCTTCTCACTCTCTAATGTTTACATATTTTATGTTGTCTGTTGCCAAGTTTAAAATGAGAGAAACATCTCAGACATAAATTGACGGAGAGCAGGAACAAAATTCCAATTCTTTCTCTTCCTGTCATATATATATATATATATATATATATACAAGATGAAACTGCCACCACACAATTATCTCATTAACATTATGTACCGACAGCCAGGAAAGGTCAAGGTAAGAGGGGTGGGGGGAGTATCACGCATTCATTATTTCATTCTGCTTTTCTTAATTTGCAAGAAAAATTAAGAGAAATCAAACAAAAAAAATCTAAAAGATAGGTATTTCAAAATTAAATGTTGCCTTTAAAAATATCAGTAGCCAACAGAGAGGTGTGAGGCATTCTCTCTCTATGATAAAATTTATGCAACTATTTCAAAAACAGGATTAATTGCAAGATGCTTCTAACATACTTCAACCCCAAAGCTGAGCAAAACCTTTCACATTTTAATGAAAACTTCTGTAGGTTAAAAAAAAAAAAATAAACCACTGTAACAAATTATTTATCTTCATATTCCGTCTGGTACAGTAAATCCCCAGGTTAAAAACAGTTACAACCTACAACGATTTGTGTTTATGACACAATATCCATTGATCTTGTTTCCTGATTGTACGCCATATTGGATTGTTGAGCATCCATTCTCTTTCAATCGTGTTGTGTTTGTGGAAACTTATTGTCCTTTATTATGGCTCCCAAGTGTAGTATAACCTCTTCTGATGATGGTGCTTTGAAGAAAAGAAAAGCTATCACCATGAAAGTGAATTTAGACATTGTTAAATGCTCAGAAAAGTTAGAAGTAGCAACAAACATTGGCCAGTTGCTTTGTTAAAGTCATTGGAATGTGAAAGATTATTGTTAACATATACCATAGAAATGTGTTGCTATAGTAGTTGGTTGTTTTAGTTTAGTGGCATATCAACACCTCTATAGGTTATTTAATGCTGAAAACTAAATATTTTGTATGCAATTTTTAATTTTGGAGATAACAATGGTTTTAGTGACACAAATCTTATTAATTAACACTTATCTATAGGAGAGGTGGTTTCATGCCTTTCTCAAGGATTTTTGAGCATAAGTGAATATAATGAACCCAACTGGAATTGGAACTCAGTTATGATTAACAATTCTGAACCATTATGCATTGCACTATCCACATCCAAGCTTAGAGCATCTGGTATTCCTAAGTGGTCACTCATCTAGTTACTGACAAGGCTCAGTATTGCTTAATTTTGGGGATCATACATGAACCAGTGTTTCAATGTGCTTTGGCTGGAATGCAGTGTTGTTATATCTTAAATTATTAATTTACTATTGTGTTAACGTAGGTGAATCACCCTCAGTATTTCTATTTTATAAATCCTTTTTCCTGGCTCCACTTAGAAATACAATATGAAAGACTTAATATTAAAAGTTATATAGGAAAGACAACATATACAAAGAATTGACCCTTTAAAAAAGAAAAAAAAAACACATATCACTTTTACAGTGGAATGAACTTTGGTAATGTTAATTCAATTTCAAACTTGTGGATGCCATTCATAACAAAGATTAATTTCTCAGGCATGTTAATCAACTTGTCTTTATAAGATTACAAATTCTTCAATTAATTAGGAAAAATTGACAAGTGTCAAACAAATAAATTTATTATATCTAAAGCTGACTTGAAACATCTGAAATAAAACTGTCATTGAGAAAAGAAATATTGTGATGTCATTTTTTTTTTTTTTAAATTAAAGCTAATGTAGAGGTTCAAGACTTAGAGTAGACAGTCACTTATTGAATTGATTGCAAAATATATAAAGTTTATGTTTATATGTTAGCTAAATCTTGTTTTCGGAAAGCAGAGGCAGGTTAATTAAAAACTGTCTGCAGCAAAATGTTTTCAAACATTTGGAAACATTTAACTTTTTTTTAATATTAATTTTTACTTAGAAGGTGACATTGATTTACAAATACAAAGTTGCCACAATCATTATCATTGTTTCTTTAAAATGGTATATCAAACAACATACCAAGATATACATTTAAACTTATTACTTTAACAGCAACTAACAACCGTTTGGTAGAATAGGTGTGAATTTTTGTTTCTCTGTAAACAAATAACACCTTATACTTAAATTTACCCTGCTATCCGGAAAATAGAGAATTCCTATGAAACCTGATATTCATTAACTTAACAGAATTTACATTAAAAAAGAGCAGTTGACCTTAATTTATACGGTCATTTTTCAGAACATTTGCAGAGGCATAAAATTTTTGCAAAGATTTACAGAAAATTGACATTAATTTTGAAAGGCTGCATGAGTTTAGGTCCAGCTTGTAAGATGTTTTGAGTGCCAACAAAAGAATTGGAGGGTTGGAAAAATGTCTACAGAGAAATAGTCAAGCATATTGTTGGATTTCTCAATTTCTGAAGCTGCCAACAAACTTCAACTTTTGACATCAAAACAGGCAAACCAAGAAAACTTGTTTCTTTTTTTTTTATGAAAATTGTTTCTTTGTTTTACATCATTTTGAATAAAAAGAAAAATCTGTTGATTTTGTTTAGCTGAATATCAACACCTCAAAGGGTTATTTCATGCTAAAGTCTAAATATTTTGAATGCAATTTTATAGCTTCAACTGAATATATTTTGTACATAGTTTTATATTTTGAGTAAAGGTATATCTTTTTAGATATATAGTTTCTAGATGAGAAAATGTATTGTTGGTAATTTTACTATAAAATGTATTTTTATATTTTAGTGTTGCCTGGGTTGTCATTTTGCCATGCAAATGTATTCTTGGTCATTTTATTATAAAAATGTACTGTTGATTTTTGTTTTGGAGGTTCACTATTTGGCCATAGTTTATGACTGGAGAAATGTGAACAGTAGATGGTGTTATTCTCAAAGAAAAACAAATGATGAAAACAAGAAAGAATTTACCTTTACAGTGGCTGCCCTAGGTATGCCATAAATGAGGGCCAGTTCTCCAAAACTACCACCTTCTCCAATTGTGGTCACATGTTCATTGTTCATAGACCTGCAAAAGAAGTCAAGTTAGCACTGATATTAGACAAATTAAAATAAGCAATTATTTCAGGATTTTCAGAAGTATTGTAAATTAGTGATAAATTTTAACTAATATTTCTTTCATCTTAATCTCAGTTGCTTTTTATTTCAACTAATTAGAGTGCCACTCTCTAGTTGTTGGTGAACAATACAGATTAGAAATAAGAAAGTTTATTTTCTATTTCCAATTCACACTGTAGTTAGAATAGTGACAAGAAAAAAATGAATTAAGATTAAAGAAATTCTCATCAAAAAATTAATAATGGTTAAAGAAATATACTTTAGTATTAAATAAAACGAGACAGCTAACGAGAGCAAGAAATGAGATAATGACATGAAAAAGGAATTACTGTCAAATGTTGAAGAGACAGCATTTGTCAATGTCTGAAGTTAATGATTTTTTAAAGTGTTTTCAACAATCAATTTTTTTATTTTTTTTTTATTTTAAAAATCTCACTTTTATAAAATAGATTTCAGAATGTTACATGAATGTAAAGGATTTTTGAGCAATCTTTCTCATAAAATATGAAACTGATCAAGTTGCTGAGGTATAATTGCTTTGGCCTTTCATTTTAGAATGTTATAAACTTTTACTATACAGAGATGATAAAGTTCACAGAATAAATAAATGGTGACAAGGATCAGATCAATGGTTCAAACAAGTTTTGAAATGATTAAAGGTTCATCTGATAATTACAAGATTTATTCTTGCAAGCAACATGACATTTTGTATTAATGAAGATATGATATTTTAGTCTGATGATGGAAATGGGTTTTGGTAAATCATTCGTGTAAAGCAAGTTCAATCATCGCTGCATGTTCGATATATGTGGTCTTTATGCCAGACTAAACCAAGTGAAGAAGAGACAACAAAAAGAGAAATTTGTTGGTTGATAACCTTTGAGGTAAGTTGTTAACTTACAAACCATCATCAAATACACTAGAGGAAGATTTTCCCTTTAAATGCATTTTTTGCATCATGCAATTCAAGGGATCATCATGAGTAAAAAAAATATTGTCAAAAGTAATTTATGAATCCAAAGAGCAAGGAATTTATTTCTGTATAACACTCCCCAATTTCCATCTAAGAATTACTTTTGAAAAGACCAAATTAACAACAAAGAAAAAGAATGGAAGCTGACATTTCAGAAAGACAGACAACAAAGACATGGCTTTGTATGGAAATGTCAAACTTGCAGCAAATGGAGAAATAATTTCGTAATAACTGTTTTTGAACTGCAGGAAGAGAGCAGCATTTTTTTTTTGGGGGGGGGGTCTACCCAGCTGTAGAACTGCTCATGAAATTGAACAAAGTTGTTATCTCAAGAAATAAAAAATTGGAAATGTCATCTTGAGCAAATTATTTTAAACTTTGCCAGCCTGCTAAAAGAAATATTCTGCTTTTCAAAGCCTTGCCAACTTACAGAAAGAAATGTCCTGCTTTTCAAAGCTTTATCAACTTAAGTAAATTTTTCACTTTTTGAAGCCTTGTCAACTTGCTCGTGTAAACTGCCATCTTTTCAAAGTTTTACCAACTTGCTCATAGAAATTACCTTATTTTCAAAGCATTTTTAACTTGCTCTTAGAAATGACTTGATTTTCAAAGACTTGTCAACTTGATCTATGTCTGTAGGTTAGTCTGAAAATTTTTTGTATACTAGCAGTTGCATCAGTTGTCATAATAATTAGTCAATTGTCTTCATTCCAGTTGCTGATTTAACTTATTGTCACTAACTCACCTAGGAGAACAAAAGTATATTTTAAATCAGAAAAAAAAATTTTTTTTTCTCTTTAATTTTCAGATTTAAGTGTCATATTGGAAGGTATATAAGCCCCCTCTGCCTACCATCTCTCAAAAAATAACTCCCAGATTTTATGTGAACCTAATTGCTAAATATTTACACAGTCACTGTTATCTACCAATATTGGTATCTAACCAACTCTATAATATTGAGCAATGTGTGGGAAGGCTTTATAGACTATCATTTATGAATTACAGTTTATTCATGACATAATTCATATCTACCTAGATAATAAAAATATATTCATAAGATTTATGATAGAAATATCTTCAGCAACTTTGTAATATATAGCAAAATTTATCTGTTAATAGTTTGCTTTTTTAAAAAAACTCTGGTCAGCTTTCGTATATAAATCTTGTGTCATTCAAATAGTATAGAGAACACAGCATATCCTGTTGTATACCAGATTTTAAACTGCTTTAAGTATTTATGATAAAAAATCATAAGAAAACTTTAAACAGCTACACAGACTTCAAATCTGTAAATGAAAATAAATCTGGAGTCAGCTTCAAGATTTAATAAGTACTTGATTTATTTAAAATTCCATTTAGTTAAAAGAATTGTGTATGGCTGGAATATTTCAACATAAGTCTTACATTGTAATATCTTATTAGGGTGAGGCCAACACTAATGGGAAAACAGATAAAAGTGCAGTGTATAAGATGTGATGCTGAAAAGTTGTCAGCACAACTAAGAAGACATTAAAATAAATAAATAAATAAATAAATCTGACGTTTGGTCAGATTTTACGAAGTGAAATAGTCAGAAAATTTTTCAGTACCCCATTTGAGCAGACCATACATAAAAACAAAATAAAAGAGAGAACCAATATATTCATCTGAGGATAAGTTTAAAATCTATAAATTTGGTAAGTGATATTGTCAGGAGTGAACCAAACAGATTGATTGATGGCCTGGTTGGTTATTTAACTGGCATATCAACCACAATGGGTCATTAATGCCAAAAAGGTAGGTTGGTTTGTTTTAGTGGCATGACAACCTCTATGGGTCACTCAATACTGAAATCCAAATACTTTGTGTGTAACTTTATGATTTTAATTACAGATGTTTTGTATGCAATTTTATACTTTCAAGGCAAACATGTTTTTTGCTTTTTAGAGATATAGTTTATAGATAATAAGATGTATTGTGTTTTCTTCTATAAGTGCTGGAAGAAGCCTACTTGTTTCAGGTAGCCTATAATTTGAGAAACACATATTTTTGAAAAGCATGATGAGGTTTTGTACATTATAGTATTTGTTGCTCATTTTCTTGTATTCTTTGCAGTCTATTAGAATGTGCTTAACAGTGAGCAATTGATCACAAGAGATGCACTGAGGTACAGTTTCTTCTTTGAGTAAGTATTTGTGTGTAAGATGCATATGTCCAATTTGAATTCTACTTAGCACTATGTCTTGTCATCGATCAGGTAATAATTCTCTATTTTGCCAGTCTGACTGTCGACTGATGCTTGTACAGTTTGGAAACATATCCCAAATTGTTTACAATTTTCTTTTAATGTATTGTGTGATTTTATTTTTGTAATCTGTATATAGGAGTTTAATGTTGGTTATTGTCATTTTGGTTGCCTCCATTGTGATTGCATCAGATTTTTGATCAACCAAATAGAAAAGATTGACCCTTTTTGCATAACATACTTTTCATCCTAGTGATTTTTCTTTGATTTTTTAATTTAATCAATTCACTTCAAACAAGACAATAATGCCACTAAGATGCAAATGGATACGAAGAGTGAAAAAGAATGAGAAAACTTTAGGAGGAACTACTAACCCAACTTTTTTTTTTCCTGGTAATATTTTTGTTTTATCAAAAATCTATTTCTGTTAATATTTTTTTCCTCAAAAACGTACAGCTGGTAATATTATTTTTCAAAAATTTATTTCTGGTAATAATTTTTTACAAAGTATTTCTGGTATTAAAAACTATTTTTACACTTTTATAATGCTTTTTACTTCAGTTTCAGGGTTAACTATTTGCCCATAGCTGAGACCCTAACAGGTGCTACCACCCCAGGTCAGGGTGGACCTGGGAACACCAGCAATTAAGAGGTGGTTACACACTCCTCAAAACCTCCTGGGCAGAAGCCTTGCTGTGGGATGTAGTTTATCGTCTTACCCAGGAGGCGAATGTAGTTTATCGTCATACCCAGTATGTAGACGGTAAATGGGAGGGGGGGGACAAGGGATAAACCTGCCAATTTTCTACACATTTTATTTCTATTGCAACAGAGTTATAGTCATGATTCTTAATATTTTTATTCAATCTTATTCATTCTTGGTCATGTCTATAACCCTAAATGTTACCTTCCTAAGATCTTTCTTCAGAAGACGTATCTAGGCAAGTTCTTAAAATTACATGTGTCACCATATTTTCAACGGCCTCTAACAGCTCACCCCCACAATCACTATTTAGCCATTTAGAAAAATGATACATTAAATAATTGAGCAAAGGCAAAAACATTTTTAACAGAAATATATGAGAGTGAGAGAGAGAGAGAGAGAGAAAGAGAAAGGAGAAAGAGAAAAAAAGAGCAAAAGAAAGAAAGAGAGAAACATTAATATTATTGTGTAGGGTTCAGTCTATTCTAATGATCTTTTTTTTTTTCCCTTGACTCCAAAATGGTTTTGTGTATGTTTTCAAATCTTATTCTGAGACATACATATCTTCTTTTTCAAATGCATCATGTCTGGAACTTTCATAGGTAAATGGTCTTAATAATAGATAAAAAGAAATCATAGCAGGCTCTAAGCTCAGTGGTTCAGTCCCCAGTAGAAAATGAATGGGACATATAAATGGATTTTTACAAAATCTCCAAGAAAACAGTACTCACAAATTTGCAATCAATAGTTGTTTAAAATTAATTTGCAACTAAGTAGGTATTATCAATATACTAGTAAAATCAATGACAAATTCATTTACTCTAAGTGCAAATCAGCAAAAAAAAATTTTTTTTGGATTCAAGTAATTTATTCGTTGTTACTATGCCATATACAATGATAGTCAGCCTCATGTGAAATGTATCAACTTTCATGAGAGACACAGTATAATGCAAGAAACATATCAATACTGATGTACACAAATACTGAAGACTTTATTGTCATAACATGAGAAACAGAATCATTGTTTTCCTCTGTCATCATCCTCTTAATATCATTTATATAAAGTTATTATTGAATCCATCAAGTCGGAATGTGTCAGATGTGCACTTCTATCAATAATAAAAGGAGAAATTACTGATGTACACGTTATCTTCATTCTTATTTTTGTTATAAAATTAATCTTGACAGCTAATGAATAGATAGAGTGTTTTGATGATGTATGATAAAGAAGAGCATACTTATAAAAAAAAAAAAAATGAGGTAAGCGGTTGTAAATATCTTGTGACAATCATTTTTGGGAAAGGCATTTAAGTAGACAGTTGGAAAACTCCCTAAGAATACTTTAACAAGCATTTCTGAATCACTTAAGGATCTACAGTTTCCATATTTAGGCAGTAGGGGGTCTTCACTTTAGGATTTTAAATATTATTTCACAATTGATACATTTCGTTTCAGGAAGAGCTTTGCTTGAATGTTACCTTATGCAGGCCATCCTTATACCAAATAAACAATCAAGAGTTTAAAAAAGTATTTTTTACAATGATGTCCACCTTGTATAAGGCCCAAGAGCCACTCTAGGTAGAGGGTTACAGAGTAAGAAGCACATTTTATGGGGATATGTGGGGGAAGATAACGGTTAAACTTAGACTTGAACAGGTTAAGATTGTAGTGATCGGGGAGACATCCTCCTGGGAGTCGGTTCCACAAAACATTATGTAAGAAGCTGCTTGGGCAGAACTTACATGTTACCAATGAAATACGTAGGTAATGAGGGTGGTTCTCTATGATGTGTGTAGGACCAGTGAAGGTTACAACTGGTGAAACTAAGGTATGTAGTTCACTTGAATACTTTCCATGGAAATAATGATAGAACAGCAAAAGGCTTTCAACGTTTAGTCTGTGGAAAAATAATTCATCACCCACAAGGATGAGGCGATGGTTTTGGACTATTGAAACTAGAAAGTGAAGACTGAGCAGTTCCTGCTCATATAGGGCACTAGGACTCCATTTTGGCCTGATTTGGTTATTGATAGTGGATAAGCAGGAGGAAGTGAAGTACTTAATGAAGCATTAAAGAGAACAGATTATTTTTTAGCATCTTTAATGAAGGGATCATAAATACAGGTTCCATTTGAGGTCTGATTGAGTTTAAGTCCTAGTCAATTATCTTTAATCAAACTATATGCATGCGTGTACAGACAGAGAAAGTTTGATCATAAAAACATTTAAATAGAAGTGGTTTATGCAGATGACAATTACTTAATATTAAAAGAAAATTAACAAAGAAAAATGAAAATGTGTTTGAAAAGAGAAACAGTTTCAGAGTTTTGACAAATAAAATTAATCAGATATTTAAAATACTTACATCCACTTCCCCTTGATCAATGACATAAAAGTTATCTCCATCATCACCTAGAAAGAAACAAATTTCAACCCAGATGAGTATAAAAATGAAATTATCAATAAAATATTATCTGAACAAAAGATGAGTATAAAAATGAAATTATCAATAAAATATTATCTGAACAAATATATATATATATATATATATATATATATATATATAATTATTTATTTATTTGAAAATTATAACAAATATATTATAAAATCACTACAAAAATAGCCATTTTGTTTCAACACTTCTGGTGTCTTATCAAGTTCCTGTGTAACAAAGAACCCATATTTCAAATCAGTTAATTATATATATATATATATATATATATATATATATATATATATATATATACATACATACACACACACTCTCTCTCTCTCTCTCTGGGGATGCAATTGATAAATTGTTGCCATTTTATATTTTTAATTTCATGCATGCATGTTGTTTTGATTTTGTTTACTGAAGTGTATAGCAGGGACAGTTGACACAATTCACTCCACCAAAAATTTGGGAATGTCATGCTGTACTGCTTGGTATTCACACTCAAAGCTCTAATACGAACATTTCAGTGTGTTTGGGTGTTAATCTGAGGACAGTGCAGAGGATTCGGAAAAAAGTTGGATGAGTCTAATGGTTACAAACAGCAGCTTGGAAAACTCACTCTGATTGTTCTGACCAGAAAAGAACTCCCAAATTTGTTGGTGAGGGCCTCAGATTCATCACAGAGACCCACATCAAGTGCCTTGAGGAAGTACTACTGCCTTGGCTCAAAAGGGAAGACTATGTCTGGCAACAGGACTTTGCACCATACCACACAAGCAGGAGAACCCAGTCATGACTGTTAGACAATTTCTGCAGTCACGTCACCCCTTAAATCTGGCCACCTAACTCTGCAGACTGCAACCCCCTTGATTATTATGTATGGCAGCACAGTTGAGAGAGAGAGAGACACCAACAAAACTCCTTGTAACACCAAAGATAAACTGACGGCAAGGATTACAGCACTATTCACTAACTTAAACAAGGTGACCATCCAGAAGATTTGCAGGAGATTCCAAAGTCGCCTGGAGGCCATGGTTGAAGCCAATGGTCATTTTATTAAATAAATTTACTCTTTAGTATTTCAAGATATTTTTGTATAATCTTGGTAAAATGTATTTGTTAAAATGAGATGTCAGTGTTATTTTCATTTTAGTGTAATTTAGACAATTTAACCATCGCACTGTGTGTGTGTGTATATATATATATATAAAAATCAATCAAAGTTTGAAATATTTTCTTTTCATATTATCACAAAAAATCTCATATTCTAGATTCTGACAGAGGAAAATACAAAAAAGATATAGAGAAATAAAACTGGTAACAATGGCTGACTAAAAAAAAATGAAAAACAACAGCATATATTTTTCCTTCTCCAAGAAAATTTTGTGTTAGACAAAGATTCAAATAAAAATAAGGAAAAGAAAAATGACTTTCAACAAATTCAGTGATATTTTCACACAGAATATAACTAACAAATCAATACCCTTCATTTTAGGCTTATTTAAGAAGGCCCTATTCTAAAAGGCATTTACACCACATTATACAAATAATGTTAAGAAAACACATGCTTCTAAAATAACTAAGTCTTGCATCCCTTTTGCTCAGATTGCAAAACGCACTTCCTTCCTAACAGTTGATTTTAATAAAAAAAAAATCTTTAAAATACAATTTAAAAGGAAGGAAAAAAAAAAATCAAACAAAAAACAGGCTCCAAACTGTGAAGAACACCTGTTGTTCCTCTTTTAAATTTAATTAACTTCTTAAAATATCAGCGAGGTGAAAAGAAGTAACAGAGCAAAAATCAAGTACAGTGGCAACTGAAAGTCAAACATGTGGTTTGAGTGGTGAATGGTAATAAGGGACGCTAAAATGAAAATGTATTTTGATCAAGCAAACAGCATTACTAATGTGCACATTCAATTTAAAGTATATTTCCTAATAATGATTAAAAAATATTTTAAATAGTATTTTTAGTGCTGGAAAGAAAGACAAATACAAAATAAAATGATACAAAATGAATATAAAGTTAATTTTACACAAGTGTTGAATAGATAGATAACAATTGAAAAAGAATCACCAGAATGTTATAATTAGTCCTTGTAGACTGCGTCCAGCCATGTTATATACACACACGCACACACCTGAATAAATGTAACAAATTGAGTTCACTTTCTATCTAGAGAAACATATTTGGTTAAGAAATATCAACAGAGTCTGAATCCTAAAAGATATTACAGAAATAAACAAAAAAAAAATAATGCACTTCACTTATGGTGTTATCATGTTGACACACAGGTTCTTATCTGATCATCAGAGTTAAGCAAAGTCAAGCATATTTAGTTCCCAAATGGGTGATTGCTTGAGAATACCAAATACTGTAAGATTGGATTTGTGGGTGGGGTAATGGATAACAGGTCCAGATAAGAAATCAGAGTAGAGTTCAAATTTCAGTCAGGTTAGTTATATTTAAATACCATTGGGTGATCATGAATTGAAAAGAGATTGTCCAAGTGTGTCACATCTTCCCCTACCAATATGGATTGGGTTAGCACAGTAGGGTAATGATCCATTCCTCTCCCCCCATGGATCTGGAGATGGTCTATGCCAAACTAAACTTTCACAGACTGAGAAGAATGCACTCCACTCAAAATGTTAAGATAGACAATAAAACTACAAATCATGTGTAAAATCAACCACAGAGTTAAACCATTTTTATGTATGAATTGAATAGGCTACCATATAATACCGTCAGCTTTATCTTGTATCCAAGAATTTAATTTCTTCTTTGCTGATCACTTTCTTTATGATGGTATTGATGACTAAAATTCACCCCCAATGTACAGATCCAGTACTAGAAGTTTCTAGTTGCACCAAAACATGTTCTCTTCATCCATTCTCTATCACTGTTTGCCTTTACAAGAGGCTGATTGAAGGTGAAAGAAAATCAGCACACTTGATCTTATGACCTTCCTCTATAGCACATAGGTTACCAAAGGTTAAAAATTAACAAAGGGAAACTGTTTTCTGTTAAGAGAAGTTATAATCTATGGACAGACTGCTAAGCAGAAGATGTCTGATTATTGATAAATTCAGGACAACTTGCAATCACCTTTTCTAAAAACTGTCAAAAATTATTTGACAGTTTCTTTTGTTTAAAAGAATCTTTTGCTTTACAGCATCACAAATATTTCTAGTGACTTATTCAGTCAGTCAGTTAAGGCCATACATGATACACATTTGGGCAATCATGTCTCGTTTGATGACTGACTAGGCAGGAGATTATTCTGCAGCAGGTTTCCATTTCTTTCCATAGTAGACTGGCTGCCAACTAAGGATATAAGATTTAATGTGTCCTACTATTCAACCCATAGCTGGGGAGAGAAGAGATGGAGTCATACCTTCCCCAAGAGTATTTGCACATAAGTGAATGTAATGAACTTGACTGGAATTCAAACTCGGCGCTCAGATTTCCCATACCAAACCGATATCCATTATTACCTATGCTAAACTAAGTCATGAGGCTTTGTAGAAATGTTCATCTTTAAGAGGACCAATTTGATAACTACTTAAGTTGAATTAGACTTTGATAGTGCAACATACTCATTTAAAACAGTACAAACATATAGCTTGTATCGTTATAATTGAGGTATTTCAAAATAGTAAAGATATCATTTAATACCTATTATAATCAGATTTCAAAGATTACTTATTGGCTGAGCTGAACCAAGGTCCCACTGAAGAGATGTTAGAACCCCTTGAAAAGGACCTTAAGTGCTTTTGAATTCAATAAGCATCAGAGGCAACTGGGGCAATGACATGGAGTCAGAAGAGTGACCTAGTAATCTCCCTTTCTGAATCAAGCAGAGGTCTACAATAAGTTGTCAAACTTTCACCTGAAGTAAAACTCATTTTGAACTCACTGATCACCTCAGCTGATCCTAAGCAATCAACAAGAAAAGCTTTACTAAATCAAATATTTATGAAGCAAAGTCATGATTATATATGAGAGATTTTACAAAAATGTTAGAATGTGAAATTGAAAATTTCCTGGAATAGGATCTCATGACATACTCCATAAATAATCTGAGAAAAGCTAATATTCAGTGTGAAGGAGTTCACAATTTTTCCCCCTCCACACATCTTGTATTTTACCTGTGGTTGCACTAAAAATAAATCATCTTGGACAAACATTTGACTCACCTTGAAACATGCATGCTCCTCAAAAACCTGTGTTCAACTTTAAACCTTTGAACCCTGACCACAATTTTAGAGAAATAATAGAGAAAAATGACTTAAGCCCATCTACCAGTTGAATGGTGGGTAAATACTTGTAACTATTTTTATATCTACCGTGAAACATTACATACCAATTATTTGCAAATTTTGATTCAGGAGCTCAGGAGGCAGAAAAGTTAAAATTGTTCAGGAATGCAAGGCTCAAAGGGTTAAGAATATTCACCAAAAAAAAGTTTTATGCATAATTTCATGAAGCCAGTTATGAATATCACAGAACCATTCCAACATGACATTACAAATCCTCTCATAAGAATTGAACACTAGTAGTTAGCAAGCAGTATGCCTGATAGCAGATTGACTCAGTAGGCTGGGTACCAATAAGCAGTTGCTGTTCAACAGCACAATCAAACACAAACCAAGACCATTTCAATACCAATTTGTATAAAGAATTACGAAAATACAGTCAGTAATATTAATGTTACACCTTGCTACAATATTTAACATAACAATGCCAATCTGATTCCTGTCTGTCACTTTTCCTTTATTCTTTGGGTGTTACCGATTTTCTAGAAAGGCTGTTTATTTAACCAATTTAATTTTGAGGTTCCATGGTTACACTCAAATGCAAGAGATTTCCATTCATATTGAATTCACAATAACAAAGAATGTTTTTATTTGCAAAATGGGAAACTCAAAAAAGAAAGTGTGTTTTTACTGTTAGCTCATTTTGATAAGAGCTTCCTTGTAATTATTGAAAAACATTAGGAAAAACTGTCATTTATATCTAATAGATTTCTACATTGAACATGAGTGAGACTTAAATTATTTTCATTAACAAACTACCAGCCATGGTTCAAAACCTAAGCTCGGGATTTATACATAAAAATGATAAAATTCTACTTCAGATTAACTTTGCTCTAATGTGCAGCATCTAAAAAGGTTATGTATAAAAAAAAATATTTTTAAATGATAAAAAAATATTTTTTAAAAGATAAAATAATGGTTAAAGGAATTCACACAATTTCAGCACAATATCTGAGCACATCCATGATGATTGTGAAATGAGGAGGAGGAGAAAGAGTGGAGAAAGAGGGGAAAGGAAGGGGGAGAAAGAGGGGGAAAGGAAGGGAGAAAGAGGGGAAGGAAGGGGAGAAAGAGGGGAAGTGGAGAAAGAGGGGGAAAGAAAGGGGGGAGAAAGAGGGGGAAAAGAGGGGGAAAGAAAGGGGAGAAAGAGGGGGGAAAGAAAGAGGAGGAAAGAAAGGGGGAGAAAGAGGAGGAAAGAAAGGGGAGAAAGAGGAGAAAAGAAAGGGGAGAAAGAGGGGGAAAGAAAGGGAGTAAGAGGGGGGAAGGAAGGGGGAGAAAGAGGGGAGGAAAGAGGGGAGGAAGGAAGGGTGAAATGAAGGGAGAGAAAGAGGGGGAAAGGAAGGGGGAGAAAGAGAAAAGAATAAGTAGGAGGAAGAAGGAAGAGAAAAGTAAAAAGTACAAGGAAGAATTGAGGCTAGCTAGGCCATGGCTATGATCAGGTCTGTGTGGATACTGAAGAATACGCTGATGATTTGAAATATTCATCATTATTTATTCATAAACAATAATCACCTGCTCCAAACATTAGGACAATCTATTCTATAAGAAAGTAAAAATAAAATACTTGTGACATTAAAATCAAAACTGACTATGCTTTGCAACCAAAACGTCCATCTATGGATATTGTTAAAGAAAAGAGAATTTGTCAGAAGGTACTAGCAGACCATAGTGCAAAGAAAAAGAAAAAAAAAAAAAGAAAAATTATAAGGTACCAGAACACTGACAAACCTGTGGTATATGGAAATCATGATTAAACCAATACTAATTGATGTACCTATAGCTAAGATCAGATGAATTAGACAAGGAAAGATTGAGATAATCTAAACTATGGCAAAGTTTGGGCCTATAAGGATACTGAGGAAAGTGCTGGTGAGTTGAGAAGACTTGTTATCACTCACTCTCCAAAGATGTGCTGTGAACATTCAAATTCATAAAATTAGTCATTCCTCCCTTATCTGTAGGGAAAAAGGTTCAAGACAACCTATAAATAATTGAAACCACACACAGTACCAAACCATATATATATATATATATATATATATATATATATTATATAAAATGCTTTCTCCATATACAAATATCTATGGTATAGTTTGTTTTTTGTTTAGTTGCAATAAGAGATTAACAACAAATAATAAAATAAGGTAATTATAACGATATACTCTAATAAAGGTGATTTTGAAAAGACAATTTATTCTTACTGCAGATCTTAACCTCAGCACACAATTTT